>PVJA010017027.1:0-42360 GCA_004027025.1 Myocastor coypus | reverse complement strand
AAATGGAAAGAAAATCATCGTTTAAATGGGAAAATGGAGAAAGTGGCTGGAACTTGGGTCGAATATATCTGTTCAGAAAGTGTTAGTTTCCATTCTTTACTACTTTCACCCCCTTTCCGTAGTGATAAAGATTTCTTGGGAGTGAAGTGTTTATGTGACAGCTTTATTTCTCTGTTAGAATGTGCTACAGCCTGAGCGTAGCTTGCTGTGTGCCCTGGCACTGTGGGCTCCCCACATGTGGTATGGTGGGAAGTGCATTCCCTTTACCACAGAGGAGATTCCACGACTATTCTTTGCAAACTCTCTGTGGCTCATGACAGACCTGGTGCAGTGGGCTGATCTCTCTCAGTCCTGTGTTGTGGCTCTTTGCCCTTTCAAATCCTTTGGTTTAGGAATTAAGAGATTACGTACAAAGGAGAAATATCTGATACTCTGCAGGCCAGGTGTCTCATAGATCTCCCTCTAGGCCAGAACGCTGGTGCCAGAACATCCTTGCTGTCACTCCTACAGGAGCGCATTTCCAACGAACCGTGTGTTCATACTCAACTACTCCTCTCTTAATTTTTTTTTTTTTTTTTTTTTTGTCTTTTTGAGACAGGGTCTCGCTATGCAGTTGAGGCTGGCCTTGAGCTCACTTTTGTAGCCCAGGCTGGTCTCAGACTCACACCGATCCTCCCGCCTCAGCCTCCCAAGTGCTAGGATTACAGGCGTGTGCCACCATGCCCGGCTCCTCTCTTAATTTGATGCCTGGGAAAAGCATGATGATTTTTAGCATAGAAGAGAGAAAGCCACAGTGTGGCCGCTTTGAAAAGTTATCACAAACCCACCCAGATCTCCCTTCTTTCCTCTGAATTAGGTGAAAAGGAAGGGCATCCGTCTGATAGCGCTGTAGTGGAGCTTCCCCAGGTGACAGGCACGAATCACTTTCCTTAATTTGTAATGTGAATGTTCAGCCCCTGGCGGGGAACAGGGGCTCTAATTCTAGAGAAGTTTCCAAGGCTACATCTGACATGTTACATGGTGCCTCCCTGCTAAACTAAAGAATGACTCTGCTAAAGAAATAATGCAGAGGTGTGAAAGGCCTACAGATAATTAGGAGAAAAGGATGGGAGTCGGATTCAACATGCTGTACTATCAAAAACACTCAGCTCCATTAACTTTCTCTGAATAACTAGATGAAATATTCTCTTAGGGCTCAAATCTCAAGCAAAGTGGAAATTGCCTAAAGAAGTAAATAATTTCTCGATGGAGCTTTTCATAAATAATCATGGCCTGTCTCTGCAGGATAGTCCCTGTCTAAATTGTCATCAATATATTTTTTATTTTACCAGATATGAAACTGTGTTTTTACGATATGGAAAAAAAGCTAAGTAATTGGTAATGTCGCCTTAGAATTATTCCTTAAATTGTATTTCTACCCAGAATACTCTGGGAAAATCCAGTAAACAAGAAAAACAGAAACAAAATCATGAATAATGTTGAAGACTGGCACACATGTAAAAGCAGCGGTACTAATGACACTTTGGTAAAGTTTAGCATGCGGGGTGCTGTGATCTGTTGCATGGGTGATAAAATTTCAAGACAAAAACTGACCCTGCCTGATGGCACTGTACAAAGCCAGGGCAGAGGGATCCATTCCTGGTGAACAACACTGTTGAGGGGAGCACATCTATGCTCAGATTGAAGTAAGCACTGGAAAAAAGGCCACTCACTGATTTGCATGTGTGACCATTTTCTTCCAATAGCAGAAAAAAAAAAAAAAAAAACATATGCAAAGATACATATGTGGACTCTCCCTGATTCTAATTCATTCTAGACCTATAGCATTGTTGCCCTTTATTTTGAAAGCAGATCTGAAATACTCGAAAGGTCCAGAGCATTAAGGTCAATGTCCTGCATGTTCAAGGCCTCCTTACCCCTCGCTTCTGCTCCAGCCAGAGCCTCAGCCCAGTTCCTCACTACACCCTGCTTTGCCTTCTCAGAGCTGCCTCTGTTGTTGTTGATCCCTTCGCTTGCAGTTCTACCCCCCTAATCCTCCAGTCTTTCTAAAATTCAGGTCTTTCTAAGACCTGTTTTGAGAGGTCCTCATCCACTTTTGAAGATGAGCACGATCCTGGGGTCCCTTGCTGTGAGCTTCCTGGACCGAGACTTGAATTTTAGTTACTTGATAGCTTTCCTTTCCAGATATAAACTCAAGGGTCAGGGCTTGTCTTATTTATTCTTTAACCTTTTCAGCATAGGGAAGTGAGGTAAAATGCTGGCCAATACCCCTTTTCCTTTATGTTTAGTTGGTTAGTTGGAGTGAATCCTTCAGTGTTCACAGCTTCTGTGACTGTTGAGTTTTGGCTGTGGTGTCTTATTATGTCCTAGTCTTAGCTTTTAAAAATTGTTTATTCTTATGCCCAGCAAGAAGTTGGGCTTTGGACCCTTGGGCAGTGTTGTGTCTTTTATTTCCAATCCCATCCATCAGATTGTATTTCCACATGGGCTTCTGCCTTACAGCTAAAATGAATGGTAACTGTATTCAGATACAGTACTGAGTCTGTCAGGTGGGCCACATTGAACACTAGGCCCTGGGCTGGCATCGGCCAGAGGATTCCAGATTTGTCACCATTCGTTTTGGGCTTCTGCTTGGTGCCTGGTAAGGGCGGTTCTTCCTGCCAGTCAAAACCCTGCCAGAGAATTTGCCAGAGCAAGAGTTTGCTCTTCTTGTGATGCTTTTTTTCAAGTGGTTTTTGTATTAGTTAGCAAAGATTGGTCATTTTCCAGTCAGAGCACTTCTGCTAGGTAGGCCGTTCCCCTCTTGAGAAGACTCAGGAGCAAACAAATCGCTTAGTCATTGTGAGTGCTTGGGCACCAATGATAGAAGAAGAGACAGACAAGGGCACAGGAGAAGATCTTAAGGGAGTTAAAGAGCCCAGAAAGATGGATGACATGGGACTCTGATCAGTAAGTTCCCTGGGCACATTCTGGGAGGCTATGGCTGCCATATGGCCCAGGCATCTAGTCACAGTAGGGAGCACTGTGAGTGTGCTGGAAACCCATTTGTTTAACGGCTAAAGTTGTGAAGATCTTGCTGGTGAACTTTCTGGAAAGGCAACCAATCTTTTAAAAAGGTAACATCCACTTGCACACACATGCCTGCATAATTATAGTCCATTTCGGTTGAGTTTGGGATCCTTTGTACTTTGCATATCTTATTTTGTCTTCACAAGACTCCTAAGAGATCATATTATGCCTACTTCATAAATGGTCAGGTAGGGGTAAGGTTGGTTCTGTATTTTCTTACTTGCATTTTAGTATTTAATATCTCTTTTTCTTTTGTTTTTCCAAAGACTGGAAGAAGGAAACAATCTTAGTTTCTACTTTGACCAAGGAAAAAGGTGTGTAAGAGGTTTGCTGGAGAAAAAAAACCAAAACATCAGTTGGGAGGAGAGACCCTATTGCTGAAATGTGACAGTGGGGGTAGCATATATTTTCTTTCAGAAAGAGCTGATACTTTGGGGCATGACACATGCAAATTAGTATGGCTCCATTGTTGACAGTAACTTGCTCAATGTCCATGTCTGAGTTCTTTGTTCCGGACTATGTCTCTCCAGTCTGGAAATACTTGGCTCAAGCCTGGGTCAATAAGCTTCTCTGTCCTAGCAGTGTGGCACTAATAGATACAAGACTGAAAGTCCCAAGTGCCCAGTAAACTCATCGCATAGAAGAGGGTAGCCTGGTACAGCTGCTCCTGGGACTTCTACGTCCTTCTGGTAGTTCACAGACCCTGAGCTGGGATGAGAGTTCATTAATAAGCACCTCTGTACCAAGGGGCAAAGAAAGGTTGCTTTGCTGTGTTAGCCACTCTTCTTGTCTTTGAGCTTCCCTGTGTACTGGAAGAGGCAGCTATCCTGTCTGTCTCTGCGGCACGGGGTTGCCCAGAGACCAGGTCGGTGCTCTTAAGCCCGTTCAAGCTGCCAGGATTCTCACGAGGCTCTTGCACACTCCTTTTCCCTATCTGCTGTTACTGTCGGACCTGACACTGAAAGGGCTGATATCTGACGCAAAGCTGAAAGCAATAGAGGGCTGGGACCAAAGGTCGCTGGTGAGGCCCTTCTCTTCCTACTCCCTTTTGGCTTTGCAAGGAGGAACAGGAAAGTTAGTGTGCTGCAGAGGCAGAGCCTGGGTACCTAGGGAGTGTGGTGGTGGTGGTGGTGGTGGTGGTGGCTGCGCGGGGGATGGGGGTGGGGTGTGTGGCAAAGGCTGAGGCGCTCATCTGGGCCTTGGCAGAACTACACACGCACCTGAGAATAAAGGATCCACGATGAGTCAAAACACCTTGTAAAAATATCTGCTCCTAAAAAAGTAGGTCTCTGAAATGTAAATGCCCTAAAAAATCTGCAAGTCTGAAAGATAAACTTCCTGCATTTATCTTCCTTAAAAATGTACCCTAGCACGAGGGAGAGACTCAGAAATAAGTTTGCAAAAGCCGGGCAGAGAGTGAGTAGAACTGACCTATGGTAAGAGAGACAGGGCGGGTTCACAAGAGACTATAGGAGAAACGAGGGAGCAGTGGGAGCGCGGAACACCTACAACCAAGGAATCAAGGCCAATCAATAATATAGATGTTGAGGCGATAAACTATGACAAGCCAAATTGGTGGATGTATGTAGATGCACAAGGCTAGGAATTCAGTCCAGCCAAGCAGATGTTAAATGTTTAGAATTTAGGAAAGCACTTAGGGCGAGCTCTCAAAACATTTCACTTGCAAAATTAGTTCAGATTGATTTGGATATGAACATGCTGGAAATCAGGCCTGCAACATGGGCTCTGCTGCAGAACAAGGTGCTCCATGAAAGGGAGACAAGAAGAAAGGGATCGCGCTCTCGGCAGCCAGGACCTTCCTAGGTACCCTTCTTTAAGAACCGCGAGGAACTCATCCATGTTGCTCAATGGTGAAGCTATACAATAAAGCAGAAAAAACATGCCATGGAAAATCAGTGGACACATTAGGTTCGGTCAGAGAAACGAACAGTTTAGGGCTGGGTGCTTTGCATGCTGGAGGGAATCTGAGAATGGCAGGCTGCAGCCCTGATTATCCACCTGTTCCCTGAGTCTGTGTCCCTTGCTTCCTGCACACCAGATGCTGTTCTAGGGCTAAGTCCTGATGGCACAAACTCACACTCTGCCCTGAGTGCCATTTGGCACTGTGATGCCTCAGGACAGTAGCTGGAGGGTACTGAAAGGGCCTTCTAGGTCAGTGAGATCTGGATCGAGTCTCAAGTCATAACGTTGCTAACTGCTTAGGTTGTACACTTAGCATTTCAGAAGGCACCTGCACATTTTCCCCTAGTTTCTGTGAGGTTTTGGGTTGCTGGTTCTTACTGCAGTGGTCTAAATGCATGATTAGGTCTCAGGGATGGGCCCTTTAGGAGGGGGATCAGTGCCCTTCGCTAGTGATCTTAGTTTCTCCAGGAGACTCTTTGCCTCCTCTGCCATGTGAGATGGGAGCGAGGCGGGAGCTACCTATGAGGAGAAGTGGGCCTTCACCACCACCTACCAAAGCAGCCTGGATCTTGGAGTTCCCAGCCTCCAGAGCTGTGAGAAGTAAGTTCCTGTTGTTCATAAGCTCCATAATTTATGACATTTTGCTGTGACAGCCTGAACAGACTGCGACCCTTGACCTCTGCTGGCAGTCCTCAGATCTACAGCTCCCTGTTCCCTTACAGCTCCTAGATGCCAGTGTCCTCCAAAGGGACTCCCTGCTTCCTGATCTCCTCCCCTCTGCTCTATCAGTGGCATTAATGACTTGTTCTACTGGTGGCTGACAAGTTCGAGAACTGGAGCGGTTTGCAGTTAGGGCTGGGCCAGGGAGACACCGGGAAATCTCGGAGGGAAGTGTGTAGTTGGAAGACGCTCCACAGGTAGTTCTGGTGGCCGTTTCGGACACTGAGAGTTACAAGTCTAGCAGGGGCTCTGCTGAATTCCTGCTCTGCTGAGCAGTGTCTCCGAGGATTTTTGGGGTTGCCAGTTTTATTCATTTATTTTTTTTTGCTTATTTTTTTTTAGAGGAGGCCTCTCTGCGTAGCTCAGTTTGGCCTTGAGTTTATTATGTAGCCTAAGCTGGCTGTGGACTCACCAGTGATCCTGCTGCCTCAGCCTCCTGAGTACTGGGATTACAGATGTGCACCACCTTACCTGGCAGGTTGACGGTTATGTCACATACAAAACTTCCTAGCGCCTGCTCCCCTATCCCAGCCGGTGTCATGGCTATATTTTCTCTTCCCTCTCCACTCACATCCGGCCTTCTCTGTGGTTTACGCACAATCTCCCAGCCCTTTCAGACAATCTCTAGAATTTTTATTTTTTATTTTTTTGATTTTTGAGACAGGGTCTCACTGTGCAGTTCAGGGTGGCTTTGAGCTCACTTTTGTAGCCCAGGCTGGTCTCGAACTCACAACAATCCTCCTGCCTCAGCCTCCCAAGTGCTGGGATTACGCCTGGCGACAATCTCTAGAATATTCGCACTTCTCCCCAACCCTATTTCCCTTGCAAGAGGCTTACTTGTCTTCACGCTTCTAGAACCAAACATTCTGTTCACATTCTGCATACTGCTATTAGAATAACTACTCTAAAATGAAAATACAACTACTCGTTGCTCATAGGTAGACAGACAGGGTGGTATGTGACACTCACTGTCACCAGGTCTCATTTCTTGAACATTTCATTCTGTCTTCCTCTTCACCTTTGTGCTCTTTCTGCCCAAGTGTCCAGTGCTGTCCCTTGCCTGTCGGCCCAGTCCCACTTTCTTTGGCGAACTCTTCCTGTACCTGTACCTTTGTATTTCTCATGTCTATCTATAGACTTTTCTCGACCCTCTTCTGTCTAAGCCAAGTAAGTTGCCTCCTCTTCACTGGCCTCCATAATCCCTTGCAGGAAGCGGGTATCTGACATCCCCTGCTAGAGCACAAATCTGTTGAGGGACGAGACAGTCGCTATACATCATTCTGCACTCAGCCTGAGACATAGTGGATGTCTGGTTAATGTTTGCTAGATAAATGAGCAGCTCACAGTGATTCTATTTCTCAGGTGAAGAAATGGAGTTTAATTCACATATGAAGGGGGACACAGTGAATCTTCTAATCTAGGATTATTTCAAATAAATCATACAGCTATACTTAGAGAAACCCGTTAGATATACACACATTGGAATTGAATCTTTATAGCATGAGATATCATTTTATAGGCTTTTCTAGTTTTATGTTTTCTACAAAATGGGAGCACTCAATGACAGCAAAATAACAAAAGAGCAAAAGTGAGTGATAAAGGAAGAAGTGGAATAAAAATGGGAGGCTCAGCGCCAGCTTTCTGTATGCTTCTTTTTTAGCCCATATTTCCTCTCTGGGTCCATCTCCCTCCCCATATGATATACAAATAGTTTACATGTTGATCAGAGTGTTGTTTAACTCTGCCATTGTATTATGGTGTGTGTTTCATAATATCCTTTAAGCTCCTCCCACCTTGAAGCCTTGGCCAGCAACCAAGCCTTTGGGTGAAATGTGCCAGGAAGAAGCATGGTATATTGCAAAATTTGACACAGGTACTCTCGGTGGTGAGCAATGAAGGACACATCTGACTGGTCTCAAGTCCAGATGTTTCCAGCAATTCCTGGCCTTTCATGCAGCGAATGTTCCCACTGCCACTCAATGCCTAGCCAAGCACACCTAGCCAAGGGTGGGGAGGGCCCGATGCTAGGTTGGAACCACTTTGAACACAGAAGGCAGCTTGAGGGTCTCTCCAAACCAGCCTGTCCTGGGGGTCTGTGCTACTTACTTTATCACTCTCCCTCTCTCCCAGAAATTCCCTGACCTATATTGCTTTTGGGGGAAAGTATTCTAGTCTGGCCTGGCACAAGCATGTGTTCAGGTCCATAAAGGATCTGTCTGCCACCATCTACCCTCATTTGTGTTATAGATGGCGTCTGTCATAAGTGTATCTGAACTACCAGCTGAAAAACCTGTGGCCTGGCCTCACGCAGGAAGCGTAAGCTGTAATCAGGCTGCCGAGTTGGGAAACACGACACAATGGAGATCGGACTCCATTAGACCTAGCGGTGGAAAGAATAGCTGGGTAGACAAGAAGAGAGAAGCACTGGGGCGGTGAAAACCATGAGGCATCCAAGGCAAACAGGCTCTGAAGAAGCATAAACCAGGTTGGTAAAAATTCACAATGACACAGGAGTCCCGGAAGTGCGAGGCACCCCATCTGGAAGGAAGAATATTCAGGTCCAAAAGAAGAGAACTAAGCAGAGTCCAGTGGGGTCATGCAGGGTCCTGCGGCTGCATTCACAGAGTGGTCTCCAGACTCACACAAGCTTCTGGTCCACTTTCATGGTCAGCAAGATCTGCCATCACCACAGGGGCCATTGTTCCTCCTGGGAGTTCTTTCTCCAGAGTCTGTTCCCACAACAATGTCTCATTCTTCGTTCCTCCTGGTGAGTTGCAGAGCCTAACAAGACCGCAGGGCAGGGCTTCCTACTTTCTGACTCATTGGCTCTGGCTGCTGGCAGTGCAGGTATCTCAGTATCTGGGTCAATGTTTCTCCACATTCACACAGCATTTTCATTGGCTCAGCACAACTGCGTAGAGAGTCCACCGTCAAATCGTTGTGCCCTGATACTGAAGGAGATATTTAAATTGAAGTTCCATAATTTAGCATTTCTGAACCCCAATACTGAGCATTCAATGCTCATCTTTAGAAAAGTCTACAAGTCCTTTGAAACTACATGTAGTAAAAGTGTGTGTTTACATAAGTGTGCATGTGGGCATGCGCCTGTGTGTGTGTGTGTGTGTGTATGTTATGTCTGCCCAGTGGGCGGCAGAGGTACATTCTCTCAGGGAGAAGGTTCATGACTGTATCCACTTTCTCAGAGTAACCTGTAACTATGTCCTTCTCTGGTTAGATATTATGAGTTAGTGAGCCATGAGCTCAGACTACAGGATCAGAACTGTGACTGAAATCCGGCTCCACCAGCCACTGCCTGGCTAGCCTGGCGTATCTACTTGACCTCCCTACATCTTTCCCTATTAGCTACTGAAAGTGTCCAGTGCTAATCACACTCACTTCTAGGAGCGCCGTGACGATTTAGGGAGATGTCCCTCTTAATGTTCTTTAGTTTTGGGGTACTTGGTCTTGGGAATTGAACTCAGGACCTCATCCTTGCCAGGTAGGCGCTGGGCCATTGAGCTAAATCCTGGGCCCTCCATTTACTGTTCTTAAGTATATGGCCTTGTACCAAGTTCTTCATGATGGCTGATAGTACATTTTATTATTATTATTATTATTATTATTATTTTGCATTTCAATAATTTTATTGAAAGGTATATATCTCTTAGTACCAAACATAGTGGTATTGGGTTAGGTTACCTCTCTCAACTCAGAATTAATATTGATGTTTTCAAAACATGGAAATATATAAGCCTTTTGATAAAACTGAAATTATCCATCCAGCATGGTTTACAAAAAGTTAAAGTAGAATATATTATGATTCTTTAGTTTATGTTTCAATGTTCATTTATCTGTAACATCCCAATGTGGGTTACATCCATTCTGGACAGGCTCAGGCATCAGGCCTCACAGCAGTGTGAGCTGCTGTTCACACCACTAATACCAAATTCACATCTTACATTCACTGGCCCACATGGAGAAGTGCCAGCACTACCTCAGTGATCTCACAATTACGGAGGTGCCTGCTTACTTTTCTTAACATAGTATAGAAATTTGTGGAAGATATGCTATTTCTTTAAAAAAACAAAAACCTAGAAGCAATGGCAGTTTTGTACAAACAATTCATAGTAAAACCTGGAGTGCTTTAGCCAGAACTTAGGGTATAGCAAATGTTCAGTGTGTTAACTGATTTTGAGTTACTATGTAATACAATAGAAAAAAAATTTCTTTTTAAACGGGAATAGACTGAGGAAGTAGGTTCTGTATAGAAATTTTATAATTGACACAAGCATAGCCTGGTTTTTTTTTTTGAAGAAATATTAAAGACAGACCAATGAATACATCAAACTTAGGTCTGCATTTTATTATATTTAATGGACAAAAATAAACTAATTTTTGTTACATGTCTTAAAATTTTGGATGTCTCTGCTTTACTATTGAAGGTGATTTAAAGATACTTTTTTTTCAGTATTAGGGATTGAACTCGGGACCCTGCGCTTGCCAGGAAGATGCTTATTCTACTCCCCAGACCCTGGAGGTGATTTAAAAGAGGAATTATGTGCAAGGGCCTGAGTTCGATCCTCAGTTACACACACACACACACACACACACACACAAAAGCATTAAAGGAAAGGACCAGTGACCAAATATAATTTTTCAAATATATAATTTTTATTTTCTAGTAAGGAATAACAGAAAATACTATGAAATGGCACTTAACAGTTTATAAGGTTTATAAATGTATAAAATATTAATTAGGTAAAATTATAACAATAATTTTATATAAGAACAAAATCATTAATAAAAGTTAGATGAATTTGGAAAGCAGCTGCTTATAGGTTGCTAAAATATTGACATGATAAACTAAGCTAAATAAACCATTCCTTCCTTCATTTTGGGTGTTGGGTATTTGTCCCAGCAACAAGAGAAGAGGTTTTCATTTAACTTGAAGAATTACTTCCACTTAACATGTCCATGCTCTATACCTTTTGATTCACCATGAAGAAATAGCTGAGAAATCAGATATGTTAGCAAGAGCTTCTATAAATGTTTCTGCAGCCTTTCTCATATTTCATTGTATTTCTTTAATCATAGTAAAAGTTCATTCTAAGATACATGTTTAGCATTTCCAATGAATTTATGTAGGAAACTGGTCCACTGTAGGGTAAGACTGGCTAGTTAGTTTAGGGGGAAAAGATACATTTCAAGACACCTTACAAGAACAAGTAGGATGGAATTTATTGTGATACTCTGCATCCAGAGAGGAGTGAGATGGACACTTTTATGGCTTGTGTCTGTGTGTCCCCCCAAAACCTCATGTAGCCATGCAGCACGGGCTTCTAGGGTTTGAGATTAATACATGATCCACTGGAATTATAGGTTTTAGTACTGAGAAGGTTATGGGTCTGAGTACTGCTGGGATTATGGGTATGGCCGGAGGCAGATAGCCTGAGGCAGAGAGCCTGAATGTAATATAAGAGAGACAGAGAAGCAGACTCTCTGTTGTTGACCTTGTTGGTTGGTTGACATTGTTGCCGTTCCTCCGCCATGAACTACTGCTCTCTGCCGTGTGCCTTGGAACCAGCCATTTTACTGGAGGGCTGAAACCTCCAGTAACTGTGAGCTAAATAAACCATTCCTTCCTTCATTTTGGGTGTTGGGTATTTGTCCCAGCAACAAGAGAAGAGTAACTGAGACAGACACCCTTTTTCACCTTACTTCGAGTAAATATCTTTCCAAGGAGCAGATTTCCCTGGCTCTTTCACCCTTTGATACAGTGAACTGTGAGGGATGTGATCGGCTCTGACCATGATCTGGCTGTGACATGTCCCCTCTGCTGCTCATGCCATGTCGGTGAAGAAAACCCTCAAAATTCCTGACGGGAGGCATTTGACTTTAAATCTGACAGGTGGTTGGTCAGGTGTCTGTGAATAATCATTACACAGGGAACGACACCAACAAAACAAAGCCCAACCCAACTCACGAATGCAAAAAATGTCCTGTTTCCAAAATAGTGCCTTTTGGAAAAGGAAGAAACACAGTGCTGAACACCATTATTTACCGATGCAACAGTGTTCTTATTCCACTGAGTGGGGAAAAATAAAAACAGAGTATTTTCTGGCCAGCCTAGAGTCATTCAACCTCTGTGCACCGCATTCGGGATTTGTAGTTTCTATGAGCTTCAGAAGTTGTTGGTCAGACTCCATGTCTGTGCATAGGGCCGTTTGCACATGGTGTGCGGGCAGCTGGAGGGGTGACAGTGATGACAACAGCAGTGACGGTGGCTTTGCTTGGGACTTCTCTGCCTTTTGGAGGGATGGTTGTGCACATTTTCAATCTAAAGAGCTCAAATTAGATCTAGTAGTAGGGCTTCCATTTTGAAAGAATGTTCTTGGTGTTACTTGCCCTCATCTGTCCTCTGTCATGGCCAGACGCAGGTCCAGTCGGCACCACTTTGCTTAGGTGTGGGGACAATGCACAGCAGCGCTGTACAGACAGCTGAGGACTGGTGGTAGCCCTCGTGCCGATGCTGCCAGACAGCTCCCACATGGGCTACTGTGTTAGCAGCAGCGGGGCCACAAAGGGCCGGAGTGAGGTGCTCAGGGGATGTTTGGCCTTTTCTTATTAGTGAATGGCAAGAGACATCAGGCAAAAGCCATCCTACTCCTTGGTCTCCTGCTTTCAACTTTGTGTCCTTTGGAGAGTATGTGGAAACAGGGAGGATTAAGGAATTTGGAAAATTCCTTTGTACGTTCTGTTGGTTACTTTTCATTCAAGAGAAGACATGATCATCAGCATAATTTCAAACAACTATCAGTTTCAACCCTAACTTATGGTAAGATAAAAATAAAACCCCCAAACAAGTCAACTGGAAATTCCAGGACTTTGACACTGGATACCAATTATAGTGTTATAGTGAATTTAGAGTGACTATATACATTGCTTCTACAGATTCATTCCAGGTAGAGAAGTGAAGAGGTCTCTTGTATGGCTTTGGGTTGTGTTTTTTTCATTAATGTAACTCCACTTCTCATAATCTCTTTTGCTGTATGGTTGCAGGGCATATGTGGGCACAAAAGGAATTTGAAGAAGATCTGGAGAGTGATGCGGTAGTCATAGTTTACCTTGTGAGGGTGAAGGGTCAGGCCCAGTGAGGGGTCCCACATACCAATGCCAGTCTGCTAGCTGACCTCATCAGTCTTAGGTCTTTCAGCCACCACGAGCTCCCTCTGACTTCTTTGAGCCTTAAGCCAGATGGAGACAGAGCTCCTAGAAAGCATGCGGCCTTTCTCATGCAGGTCACTTGATAGTTGGGGATGAAGTGGCGGAATGACATCCCTAGCTGGTTTCAGAGCTTCTGATCTTGGATTCTGCCTCATTCCCAACCTCTTCTATTTGCTTCTTGAGTACTGGCTCAGGCCCACAGTAACTTGTGCCTGGAGCAGTCATGGAAGCCACAGTCTTACCTGGACTTTTCGGCTTCCGTACTGGTATAAGGTCTGCACCCATAATGCATCCCAACTGCCCTCACTTATGGGGGTTCTGGTTCTCTAATCGAGCCTTCTTTAACATACCTATTCTTGTACTAAAAGAATACCAGAATCCTTTTCAAAAGAGTGGCTCTGTCCAGATATACTCTTCAGGGACCACCAGTCTTAGTGGAGGAAGATAATTTATCGGGCTTATTAGCTCAATGTGCAAACTTGGGCTTGCTTCATGTGACTCAAAAGCACTATCCGTAAGAGGGAAGTAGCTGAGATTGACAAGAAAAAAACGTAACTCCAAACCAGGCAATCCTTTGCCATCAAAGAACTCGAGAGGCGAGGGCAAGCATACACTCAACAGGAGCGATATTAAAGGACTGATTCAACACTCAAGAGCTTAATAAAAGTGAAGAAAAGATGAGACAGGACAGAATACATAAAGGCATATGCAGTTATGCACATAATGTTTTCTGAGTGAAAACGAGCGGTATTTTGACATCTTTAATAAAAAGAAAATGTAACTGTAGTAAGCAAGAATATAAAATTATTTTTTAATGTTTCACTTTTGTAATGCCCCAATATAACTGTTTTAGTCTTCAGATATCATTTTTCATACTCATGTCTGCTTTATGTAGTTGAAATCACTGCCACTGCCTTTTTTTTTTTTTTGTACTTTCTTTTGTATTTTCTCAATTCTTTTTCTCTTTTCATTTACCTGGGCTTCAAGGAGGGCTTATGATTACATTTAAGGAGATTTTTAAGATGTCTGCTCAAAAATATATTGTGCTTTCTCCGTCAGCCTCTGCTTAGAACACTGGGCTTTGAGTTGTTTCAGGAATGAATCTGACAGACGACTGCCTTGGTCGCGCCCAGCCAAGGTGAGTCTGAAGAGGAGGGAGCTGTTGCTAAGGAACCACTGGGGAGAGACGCAGAGGCTGTAAACTTTGCTATCACATTTAAATTTCTTGACACAGTTCTTGCTTACTGGGCTTGAAAATCTGAACAGCTCCAGTCAAAACAAAAATGTCCCTGGGGTAAGGGACGTGGTCTGTCAGAGAGCACTGTTAGAAAGGCTGGAACAGGCTCATGGAGCAAAGGAAGAGGCTGCTCGTGTCCACTCACCAGAGTGCTGAACCTGGGGTCTGTGAACAAATGCAGACAGGAGAGAATTTGGTAAAGAGAATCCCTGTGAGCTGTGCACATCCCTATCTGCTCAGTGAAGTAGTTTTATAAAAGCTGGCTGGCTACCACCTATGATATATATTTTAAGCACAAGAACACAACTAAAATGAAACCTTACATTGACCTCTAGTACATTCAGTTGCTACAAACAGAGGAAGAGGAGAGGGTATTGCACATGCCTGGCCTGCACCTGGCCCAAACCTGGGTCTCTCTTTCATTAGCACCGCTGCTCCTGGAACCCAAGAAGTTTTCAGAAAGCTTGAAGCATGTTGGTTTGGAACCCCTTGAACTCACACCTAAGTCTGCTGAAGAAACGTGAGGCCTCCTGGGTCAGGTGCCTTGCATTTTTTGGTATTCATTAATCTCTTCATAATAATAATGACTCTAGAATAGCAAAATTGTCCGAGGGGCTTACAGTGTGCCAGGCTCTAATCTAAGTGCTTTATGTATGGCAACTCGTTTGATCTTTGCAATAACCCTGTGTGGAATGTGCTACAATAATTCACTGATTCCAAAACATGTTTTTTTTTTTTTCTTCCTCTCTCACATTTTAGCTTTTGTGAAAATGGAATGTGTCTTGCTTTTGATGGAGTGTCACAGTTTAATTGGCTGTATTCTACAATTTTTTCAAGCAGTATAAAATAATGGTATGGTTACAATGAAAAACAGTTCCGTGAATGCAGCTTTGGTGTCCCCACTTTACAAACAAAGAACTCAGCCCCGAAAGGTGCAGCAGCCTGCCCAGTATCACAGACTTCAATACTGTGTCTCAGGCCTTTATGCTCTTAACAACCTTGGGCCCTACTGGCATTTGGTCTGGGCTTCCACATCTCTCTCTGAGAGGTCCCCCTCCCACCCCCAAAGCCACCATGGGGTGGAAAACCTCCTGCAAGAAGACAACCTTGGCAGGATTTACACGTCGAACATTTCTCATTCAGTCATTAACCTTGCTGGAATTTTCTTGTTCTATGGTTTTCCAGCTGAAAGGCATCTGTAAGCCAGTCCTTTGGAGATGAGGTCCAAGGAAAAGGTCGGAAAAAGAAAGGTCTGAAAGAAGAAGAGGAGGGATAGAGCTGGTTCTGACACAAGAGCTCTTGTCTGGAAGCTCTTCGTCATTCCACCCAGGTATCAGCCATGTGGACCCAGTTATATCACTGGAATGGGAAAACACTCTGTGCCTGGACTTTTCCGCTTGTCTGGCTTTCCTTTTTCAGAGAGTTAAGTGAGAGCACATCACTGGATAGATGCTCAACTAATCAGATTGGAACAAAGGGCGTGGTTGATCAAAATACTGCAGAGGGAAGGAATCGGGTGGACTGAGCCTGAGAGATGAAGCAGAAGCTGAAGTTTCACCATAGGCTCAAGGTCAAGTAAATTATGTGTGTGCTTCATTCAATTTCTATTGTCGTGGTAATGTCTACCTGGGTAAGAGAACAATGACGCTTATGCTACTTTTGTGTATAGAGCTGTAGAGAAATACAAACTGCCTGAGAAATGGGTGCTGCTGCTGTATCTGTGTCATGGTTTGGGGTCTTGCAAAGGGGAATGTAATAAAGGACACATTTTATAAGGTTATTTTTTGTGGTACTTGGGATCAAATTCAGGACCTTGCGCTTGCCAGGTAGGCGCCTGTGCCACCGAGCTGTCTCCTGGCCTATAAAAGATTATTTTATAATGAATCCGCTGAAGAATCATATACCAGGAGTGCAGGACATCTGTCTACATAATAAAGACCAAAGGATCCAATTGAGGGGCTGGATCCCACAGTACTGTCCGGCGTGAGTCCAGCTGGAGACCTGGAGCCTGTAACAACGCCTCCCACAAGTTCAACTGGAGGTCTAGAGCTCATGACAATTCTCAAGCAGGTGTTTCACGGATCTGCACTGGGAAGGGCCAAAGGTCAGTCGTGGAGGCTAGAAAGTCTATGCCAGCTGGATGAAGGATCTATGTTAGCAGGCTGGGGGATCTGCGCTGGAGCCAGGAAGCAATGCTCAAGATAAGAACTTGAGCTCCCCTGAAAAGTACCACAGCTGTCATCAGCAACAGTGAGGTCCTCTGAAGATGAGGAAAGCTGGGGTCCCTGTAGGAAAGCGAATGTTAGAAGCTTCTCCAGGAAGCTGAGCAGTACACCATCTTTCTCTCTGGAGCTCAGAAGCAGTGTTCCAAGTGAAGACCAGAGCCCCCAGAATGATAGTCATTTTCACTGACCACAAAGTTCCAACCCTTCTGATGAGAACAACCAAGTTTTCCAGGTAAGCCAGCGCAGCGAGATCACCCAGAACAATAGCCCAAGAGAACCGGCAGCTTCTAACATCCCCAGAGCCTCTCCAGTTCTGCCTGTTACGCTGCTAACAATCCTCAGGTGGACCTCCCACATCTGGTCCCACATTGGTTCATTTCATGGGGTGTAATAAGCTGACCGCCCGTTGGCATCCACCACAGTGTTACTTACATTCCTGAAAGGAGAAGATAGGGACCTACTTCCCAAGAGCAGAGTGAGTGGCCCAAGGGGGCTTCTGAGTTCATCCAACAAGTGCAGACCAAGAATAAGAATTATGTGACCTTAGAGAGTATAATGGATAGCTAACTGGTGGTCAGCTTCTTACATCCAGCTGAACTGAACTAGCATGGTGTTGGGTGTGGGAGGCCTACCTGAGGACTGTTTCCAGCAGCCTAAAGGGCAGAACTGGAGAAGCTATTGAGAGGCTGTTATGGAATCTGTTTGGAGAAGCTGTTGGAAGACCCTGGCTCTCCTGGGCTATTCTATTGGGGGACCTTGTCATGCTGGCTTTCCTGGTGAACTTGGCTGTCCCTGTTGCGGGAGGAGCTCAGGATTTCATTGTCGCTGAGAATGGCTGTGGTTCACTTTTGGGGAGCTCTGGTGCTCATCTTGAGCACCACTTCCTGGCTCAGAAGGGGAAGACTATACACTGCTCAGTCTCCTGGAAGAGAACGTTGTGTTGGTTTTTCTGATGGAAACTTAGCTTTTCTTGTCCTCTGAGGAGAAGCTCTGGTTCTTACTTGGAGCACTGCTTCTTGGTTCTAGTGCAGATGCCCCAGCTTGCTAGCACAGATCTTTCACCCTGTTGGCACAGATTTTCTAGCTTTCAACACTGACCTTTGGGCCTTCCCAGCACAGGTCTGTGAAGCGGGCCCACATGAGATATTGTTGTGGTCTCTAGTTGGACTTTGTGAGAGGTGTTGTTATGGACTGTAGGTCTTTAGCTGGAATCATGCCAGATATTTGGATTTAGGCCCTCAGCTGGATTCTGTGGTCTTTAGTGTGTGGACAGACTGCCTGCACTCACTCACTGTAAATGATTCTTTGGGGGATTATAAAATAATCTTATAAAATGTGTCCTGTGTTGTATTGTTCCCCTTGCAAAAATGCCTAACCACGACAGAGAACAAAGGTGAGCATGAAGGAAGTGATCAATCAATATTCATCTTTTCCAATAAATGCTCATTGTTGAATTGAGTGACTTCGTAAGTTATGGTTACACTTCTTTCATGTGAATTATCTAGTTCTGCTTCTCTTCTTCTCCTTGGTGATTCTCAATAAACCCACAAAACACAAAAAGCATGTGGACTTCTCCTACAGAAGAGGAGAGAAGCAAGCTACTGCATAAGTGAAGTCTCATTGAATGCAGCCCAGAGAGAGAACACCAGAGAACGAGGTAGATTACAGGGAGCCCAGGGCTGGCTGAAGCAGAGGGAGAGGCCGTGGAGGCAGCTGAGGGTGGACGGGAAGCTCTGGGGGCCAACGGAATGCGGGTTCCCAAAGAGCTCTCTCTTGACCTCTTCTCTGGACAGGAAGATATTGGTGAGGAGTAGAGGGGAGGAAACGAAGGAAGGAAAATCCCAACATCTCACTGGGAATGGGGGCAAAGGGTAGAGGTTGCTTTGCAAGGTCAGAAGGCCTGTATTTCTCATTTCCAAGTGGGACTCCTTTAAAAGGTGTTATTTTACAGTTGTATGAAGAGCTACTGACAGTTGAGTTTTTAAAAAATGGTATCTTCATGGATTTTAGGGTGGAGATTTTAGCAATCAAGTTCCTGGCTAATCCAGAAGGAGTAGCTGGCTTTATTAGGGTCTTATGTGAGGGCTACACAGTGACTTGTGGAGAAGCCTTCCATAATATCTGCTCCCACTCATAGAAAAGAGCTGTTCACTATTTATTAATAAATTTGACATTCCTTAATAATTCGTGGAACTAGCAGATCAATCCTAGCTGATTGAAAATAATTATCAACCTCTCCAGATGATTAAACAGCATGTTCGGCTTTTCATTTATATCATCATTTTGATTGAATGATGTGCATGTGTGTGGGGATTGTGTATTAACAAGAAATCGCTTAGAAGTAACAATAAGTGCCAGTGAAGAAGAGTTACATAGCACCGTTGCATCATAGGAAAAGCAAGAAGTCCAAAGCAGGTGAGCAAAAGAGTAAAATTGGGACCCAGCATAAATTATGAAAGACAGACCATGACACAGATATAGTTGCAGGGGATGTAAGTGATCATAAACACAGAGCAAAATACTTACGATGTTCCAAGCACAGCGACAGAGGATTGAAAATTCTGGTCAGCATTGACAAACAAGCAGTGTAATTAATCTGGAACAGAAAGAATGCCACAGATGTTTAAAATTATTTTTTTTCTACTGACTCAGTCTCCTGCATATTTACGAAATGAAGGTTGTAGATTAATGACTCCTGAGGTTCAAGCCCAATAGGCCCCACTCCAGGATTGTGTTTGCACTCGGTGACATCCTTTTGGATTCAAACTATTTCCCTTAATCAGAATATAAGACAAATGAAAGCTGAAACCTGCTTTGTCTCACACTGGTTTCCCCCAGTGGATTCTGTGAAGGATTCACTCAACAAGAATAACAAATAACAATTCCCACCAGGAGCTGTAGCATCTCACAAAAGTGGCACTGCTCCCAGCTCCCAGCACTTAGTTCGGTGCAGCCTCATTCGTAACCCAATAATGGTGACTCGCTTCCACCTGGTTCATTTGAATTCTGGTTTTGCTGCCTGTCTCCATCTGGATTAGCACAACAAACTTTAAATGCTAGAGGAAAGATTCTGCAAACGTGCAAGCTGGGAACACACTGTGGGCTTTTCGTTTCATAGCTGCAAGGAGGGGTGGGCAAATGGTTTCATGGAGAGGTAAACTAAGTCACGGAGCTGTGCTGTAAGGGGTTTAAAGTCTCCCACTAGTGCAGAGGTAAAACCAACACAAGGATCTTGGCCAGCATTAAACATTCTACAGGTTTGCTAAATTAAAGTAATTCATCTCTGAGTCTGTGTCTCTTTTTCTCTTTAAACCTAAAGTACTTGTTAAGCATGAATTTCCCTTCACAGTCAGCAAAGGTCAGAGTGACCCATGTGGCTCTGCAAGAGGACCCCATCTCGGACCAGGCAGCCTTTCCTAATGAGGAGTGTGGTGTGGAGATCACCCCGTGAGCTTGGGTCGTGGGGAGGGCCGGTCCTCCTGTGTGCAGCAACACGGAAGCATCTGCCAGGCCTTTTTTCAACTAGAAAGTTGACCCTTTCCTCCAGTTTAAAGGGCCAAATCTCACGAGGATCTACGCATGCGTGTGCTGTTCCGCAACCATCACTAAACCCAAATGCTATCTGGCAAATTGTGAGTTAGGAGCTGGGGCCTTGTAGTCCTTTGCCACCAGTTTGGTCCAGAGCAAGACGCAGTGGAGTGGTCTACAAACCTGAGCACAGCATGAGCCGATGGGAAGCGCACTGAGGAGAGAAGGCTCCCACCTCTGCAGATTGTGTAGGTGGACTTTAATTGCCATTAGAACTCAGAAATGCATTTTTGCTCACATTTACTTGTAAGACATAAGAAGTGTTCTGGTACATTCACACACATGTGTGGGCACACACACGTGCATGCACACGTACAAGTACTCAAAGAGAGTGAGAAATCACCTCTCCAATTATTAGCTAGAACAGAAATAGAGAGAGAGAGAGAAAAAAAAAAGAAACAGAAGTAGAAATAAAAGTCAAATATAAAAATAATTTGACAGGGCTGGGGAGAAGATAGCTCAGTGGTCTAAGCAGCTGCCTGGCAAGCAGGAGGACCCAGATTTGATCCCTGGTACCACATGCTGTGCCAGCCCCAGAACCCACGGCTGGCCACCAAAATTGGGTGTGGTGGTGCACGTTTGTAATCCCAGCACCGGGTAGGCCGAAACTGGAAGACTGCTATAAATTTGAGCTATATAGTGAGAACCTGTACCAAATACCTTAAAAAAAATTGTTGGAGTCTCTGCCCTAGCAAATATCTTTCAATCTATCATGTAAATTAGTTCCCCACTCCCGTATCTATTTCCCCCTAATAATTTCCATCTCCTTTTATTCTTCCCCAAGTTACTGGGTTAAAAAGTAATTATCTCTAAAAAACTCACTTAGGTTATGTTTATACAATAATAAGAAAACATTTTGGGTAGGAATTAACTATTGTGTGGGGTATAGGCACTAATTTCTTCATGTAACAACCAGTTTTTCTTTGCAGAATGTTTTTTCCTCAAAATGCTTTTTTTTCCCCCAAACTTACAGGCTCCACCTACTTGAAGGGTGTTTTCAACATGAAAGCCCCCTGATTGGATAAGAATTGGCCTCACCCAGCATGTCCTAGAACTGTCTTATCTTTCAACACATTTTCTAACTCCTTTTAGACAAAAGAAGGAAACTAACACTAAATTGGGGTGAACAATATGGTTAAGAAGATAGGACACTGGTGTTGACCAGTGAACACATATTCCTGTGGGAGTAAAGGAAACACACAGGAGAGAATCTTTAAATTTCATAATGTTCCAAGTTGAGGGGACTAATCTAATCTTTCTCACTCTTGGATGTGGAAATGTGAACCGCACAGAGCAATGCCTTATCACATTTTCTAAAAAACATTTGGTCTGTGGTCAAAGAGCTGACTTCAACATTCAAAAGAAGATTTTTCTAGATGTTTGGGAAAAAAATCCAGTATTTTCTTTGAATCCCAAACCCAGCCATTCTTATTGCCTGACAGTCTTTTCCTGTATTTCTTTCAAATTTCTCATGTCGGCTTGCTCAGGACAGGTGTAGTTTTTGGCACACAGCCTCAGATAGGCAAATATTCCAAGCAAGGCCCTGACTTCAGGGGACCATACTTGTAGCTAGAAAAACCTGGGTAGCTGCCAGTGTACACCTCTGTGTTTACCATTTGCCTAGGATGTAAAGCCAAGGCCTCTTTAGCACCCAAAAGTCAGAATTCTAACCCAGACCATGTGCAGTCTGAGGGAAAAAGAGGTGTACTGCTTTGTTTTGATTACTTTCTTTTGAATTTTAATTTTCTGGTCATTTAAAGTTAGCCATTTTCCAACTTTCTGTCCTGTGGCCCTATTGACCCTCACCCCTTAATTCCATTTAAACAACATAGTGAGTCTCCCTTTTCCTGCTTTATTTTTTCTTTGCACTGTTTTGAATGTCTTGGGAAGTTTATTTCTTTCACCAGATGTGGATTTTGCTTATCTGTATATTTAAAGAATACTATTTTCTAGCTTCTGGGAGACTTGTTTCACTTTCTTTTCACCCACCACACTTCTTGAAAAGGGTCTGCACTTAGCGCCTCCACATCTCATTAATTCCGCAACCCATTACATCCGGGCTTCCTCCAACACCGCTCAATTAGGAATCCTCTCTGGCCAGCGTCCTCCCAATTGGCCCGCTCAATGGCCCCACTTTCCCTTGTCATCCTACTTGACATTTATGCAGCATTTGACACGGTTGACCAGCTCCTCCTTATTGAAACTCTTTCCTTTCTCAGCCTCTTTTATTTCACCGGCTCCTACCCTCTAAGCTTTCTTCTCTGGCTTCCTTTGCTGGTCTCTCCTGCCCTTTGATGTTGTTTTTCTAGGGGATCTATTTATGGGCTGCTCACATTGCACGCTCTTGCTCTACTCTAATTTCTTCAGTCATCCCGTAGCATTGATGAGGTGCCACGGCTCATGAATTCTCAGCTGAGCTCCGGTTTGTCTTTCCTAGATTCCTAGAGCTCTCTCTGTCTCTGTTTGTCTCTGTCTCTGTTTCTGCCTCTGCCTCTGTCTCTCAGTCAGTCAGTCAGTCAGTCAGTCACTCAGTCCGTCCGTCCATCCATCCATCCTTCCATCTGTCTGTCTGTCTCAGTCTCTCTCTTTCCTGTTATTTTAACAGTTCTGATCATCATCATCATCATCATCATCATCATCATCAGATTCTCTATGCATCTCTATTTTTTGCTTTTTGTTATTGACTGTATTTTCCTTCACCATCCTGGCATGGAGCATGCCTGCTAATTGTTCAAAAGCAGCTCTTCTGCGACACCTTTTCTGTCACTCTTAAAAAGAACTATTTATTTATTCATTATTCATTTATTTATGTAGAACAGGGGATCAAACTCAGGATCTTACAATTGCCAGGCAGGTGCTTGTGCCCCTGAGCTATTTCCTTGGCTAGTCATTTCTTTTAACTTTTAAATTATTTGGCTAGAGATAATGAGTGACATTATTGGGTGCCTGTGGCTGAACTATGTCCTTTGCCTGGATAATCATACTCAGCCTGTGCAGTAGTTCTGGCTCAGGGGCTCTGATCCTCTAACGATTTTGGAAGAAGACCTTAAGACCATGTAATCATTTGCTCAAGGTCCTGCAATGAAGTTTCAAACCAAGACAGCCTGAGTCCAGAGTCCAGGCTGTGAATCATAATTCGATTATAGTACCTTCCCAGATAATAGTAGATAACTTTTACTGGCTGTGTACTTTGCATGTGGATTTTCTGTGTGATATCTCATTTAATTCCCCCAAAATGGTTAGGAAATAGTATAATTATAATATCTATTTTATGAATGAGAAAACTGAGGCATAAGTAGGTTAAGTAGCTCGAGGAAAATGGCATAGTCCACAAAGTAGCCAAGTTGAACTGCACTTTGTGTTATTTTCTTCTATTATAGAGATTCCCAAATTGCTCTATAATTAACTACTTAGGGGCTTTCATCTTTTGCTCTTCTGTTGGCTCTTTGAAGGCCTAGATGACGTCATTTTGAACTTTTAAATCCATTTATCTCATCACAAAATGCAAGTTCAGTAAGTTTGTAGAGGCAAGAAGATGATGAGTATTTTGGCTACTGTCTTTGAATCTTTATTTTGAATTTTTTTTTTTTTTTTTTTACGACAACTGAAACACATCAATTTCATTGCATGTTTTATGCAGTAAATCATCTTTTGTGTGTAGCATTATAAAGCCATATATGAAAATACTGTCTCTGTAAACTGCTTTTTGGATAAAAATAGTTTCAGTTCCCAAAGGTAAAATAATTGCTATCCTGACAGCCTGTGTCTGCTTCTGTCTTCCTTTAGCAGTTTTACCTCGTGTCCAGATCGAGGGATTAATGAGACCCTTAATCTATTCAGTGATAAATACCACCTTTCACAGAGCATAAGCCTAAACAAATTGAAGTCACATCATGTTTTAAAAGAAGGCATTTTATATTGTGAGACTTTATCTTACCTCTCAAATACTTGAAAGGTTCTCTCTCTCTCTCTCTCTCTCTCTCTCTCTCTCTCTCTCTGTCTCTCTGTCTGCCTCTCCACTCTCTCTCCCTAATAGCTATATTTCCCTGCAGGTGACATTGTCACATAAAATCTAATATACATCCTGTTTCCAAAAATGTAATATAATTTTGCTGTGTCTCAAATCTGCTGGTTATTTAAAATATAACATAAAAATGCTTTATGTCAATAAAGTATAAAAGAGTTACTTTTCCTACTTGTTTGCAGAATTATATTGCAGAAATATTCAAAATATAGTTATATTTAGAAATATTGAAAAAGCTTTATCATATGCTCCCATTCTACTCCTCTACTCATTTTGTTCACAGAGTCTTCTGATCTTTATTACAAACACAAATGCACACACATACAAATCTATTGAAATGTAAGGTTTTATAACCTAAATCACATCCTATCTATTTTCTTCAGATTTATCTAATCACAATGCATCTTTACATGCTTGCATTAATAAATTTACCTTATTATTTTCTTTTGTGTGTGTGTGTGTGTGTGTGTGTGGAACCAGGGATTGAACTCAGATCCTTGGGTTTGCCAGACAAGCATTTATTCTACTGAGTTATCTCCCTAGCCTTAATATGTACTATGTACTCATTAAATGAGTTCATAGTATTCAGTTTGGATTCACAGTGATCCTCCTATCTCAGCTCCCCATGCTAGGGTTACAGACATGCACCACCATGCCCACTTTCAGTGCCTGGCATGGCATGTAGTCCTGGGGATCAAACTCAGGTCCTTGTGCTTGCTAGACAGGTGCTTAGACCACTGAGCTATCTCCCCAGTCTAGTACACAGTATTCAGTGGGAGATGGTACACACCTAATGAAACAATTCTGTTCACTGTAGTTTATAAAGTAAACACATGTAGTGTTTACTTTGTGCACACATGTAGTATTTCTGGAGCTGAATCCCTGGAGCTTAAATTGCTGGTTGTCTTAGTTACTTTTTACTTGTTGCTGAGACAAATACCTGACACTAAAATGAAGGAAGGAAAGGTTTATTTAGCTCACAGTTACTGAAGATTTCAGTCCATATTCAGCTGGCCCAAGGCTGAGTCGAGCAGGGTGGAGAGCATCCAGTTCATGGCGGCAGAACAGCAACAAAATGGTGGCTGAGGCAGCCAGTCAATCAGGGCAGCAGAGCAGCAGCAACAGCTCAAATCTGTCTCTCTGTGTCTCTGTATATTACATTCAGGCTCTCCGCCTTAGCCTCCGCCTTAGGCTACACCCATAATCCCAGAAGTACTGAGACCCATAATCCCATCAGTACTAAAACCCATAATCCCAGGGATCATGGATCAAGTCTCAAACTCTAGAAGTCCCCGCCCCATGAGGCTTTGGGGGGACAACTAGACATACCATACCACTGGTTCAGAACGCATATGGTAAGATTTTAGTGCGCTGCCACTGAGGTAGCTATCTCTACCCAAGCCCCACTAGCCCGTGTCCTTAGGCAGAACCCTCCCTTGCCAAGTCTGGGCTATATTTCTTTCTGATTTAAAAAATTATAGTTAAGTTTATATATTTTAATTAACTTTGAGAATCAATCAGATTCTATAATTTCTGTTTCTTCTTAGATAACGACCTTACTGTTAGCATGCCTGGACTTCCCCTTCCGTTCCTTTTCTTTCCTTTGTTAAAACATTTGAGATTTTGTTGCTTGTTATTAACTGTTAAACCTGTTGCTCAATTTTCTTTCAATTAATTTATTGGTCATTGCATTGAGATTTATACTTACCTTACCCAAGTAATTGAGGTATAACTTTGTCAAGTTCTTCACCCTGCATCTTTTGTCTTAGCTCTTTGAAGACATTTCTCTACTATTTGCTGATACTCAATCTTGACCTAACCTATGATGGCAAGCTAATTTTTGTCAATCTGAAGTGATATTTCTTTGTCCTTGGAATATTCTGGAATCTCACTAAGTTTTGTTTGTGTTTTCTATTTGTTCGCTTTTAAAAATGTTCTGATTCAGCTATTTTGAGAAAAAATTCAGATTATCAGATCCTAAGGTTTTTCTGAGCAAGGCAATTCTGAGTTTTGTTTTGTCATAGGTTTTTGTTTGGTAGCTAACAGAAGAGCCAAAAAGAGAGACAGGGAAAGAGAAATGAAATTTGCATGTCTGTAACATTTTAAAAACTTCCCAATAGCTACATTATTTAATTATAGCTTCTCATAACAAATCACTCTGGGTTTTGCTTCTGAGTAGGTTTGACTCTCTAGAAATAAGATGTTACCATTCTTTCTGGTCCTCAAATCTACATAAGTACTTATAACCAGGCACAAGAAATTTAGATTACATAATTAATGTATTCCTGAGGGGGAAAAAATCTGTTTTCTGTGCCCTAAAGCTTATATTTTCACTAATTTTCTGGGTAAAATTAGAGATGAGCTTGTCTAGAATACTAATTTGGCCACATTCATTATAAATTCATTTTCAACTGTTTATTGAGTGCATTTAGATTACATATTTAGATTGCATGAATTTCTGAAAAATGTATTAATAATATACAAAATTACGCGCAAGATGTCAACAAAAAATCCCAAGTCCAAACAAAAAGTTTAGATGTATCCTAAGAGAAATGGTGGGTCTGACTAAATATCCATGAGCCAATTTTTGTTTAATGTCACTCTGTCTCAAGCTCCTCTCTATTTTATATAAGAGTAGCTTCCTTTAATCTCACAGCAGCCACATAAAGCAAGCACTGTTACTACCTTTATTTTACATAGGGGGAAAATAAAGTCAAAAGAACTTTGCCAAGAATCACAAAGCAGATCACCAAACCAGAATTTGAATACAAGCTGCCTTATCTCTCAGGAGTATTTGCTTATGGTGTGCAGAAATACACAAATTGCTCTAGAGCTTGATCTCTTCATTCTCAATCAAAGAAGACATCGTGGAGGTGGAAGGGATTCTGCTAAAGGAATTCTCAGGGGGGAAAAGAAGGCAGCATAAGAAGACAAGTCTTAAAACAGTGACACAAAACCAAGAATATGGTCATTGGGGAGAATTTTAAATTGTGCATAGGGGTAAATATCTGTGTGCTGCCAATATTTTTGAGATATGGTTGTATTTTGTTTTGTTTCATATTGCTTTGAGACCGGGTTTGGCTGTATAGCTCAGGGTGGCCTTCAACTCATGATATAGCCCAGACTAATCTCAAACTCATGCTGATCCTCCTGTCTCAGCCTTCTGGGTGCTGGCATTACAGGTGTGTACCGTCATGCCCAGCACCGGTATTGTTGTTTTGGCACAGTTGTCTGCTCGGTGATGCACATCAGTAGTTAAGGCGATCAAAATAATGGAGTGAAAAGAGGTCTGGTTATTTCAATCACAGAGTTATAGCTTTAAGATTTGGTTTCATTTAGTTAGAATTGGTCTTAAATTACTGCGGACCTCAGATGAAATATATCACAAAAGGGCAGTGTAGCCCAATCATCTTTACTCATGAAAATAATGGACAGTGAAGTTCAGGACAGCAGAATCAGAACCATGGGATCCTGGCCCATGGCAATTCCAGTAGGCTATCCACTTAGGAGTGGGTTTGTAACAAGGCAGAATGAGAATGAAGGCTAAATAAAAAATTTTAGTAAGTACCGCAGAATACTTTCAATTTCAAGCTTTCAGAGCATTCCTATGCACGTAGATGAATCAAGAGCCAGTTGAATAGTAAAAGCACTGAAGATGCTTTTCACTGAGCTGTTTAAAATTTAACAAGTGTCAAAGAAATTCTACCAAAGAAATTGAAGTGCATTTCCAGTACGTTCTATGTTCAGTGTTATTGTCTGACACAGGACAGAATGTGAGACGGAGCATCTTCATCAAGGGAATGCTTAAATTCCAACTGTGAGTTAGATTTCATCATGTTCCAGGAATTAATCATTAAATTAATCACTATGAGAGAATGCACCAAAATTTCTATAGATTTGATTCCCAGATAACACAATGAAAACTTTGCTGTGATGAATTTGTATTGTGATTTTATTAGGTTTACGGACTACCTATTGCTATGTCATGTTTATTTGTAGAAGCCAAAGCAATTGTGGGCGTTAGGCTACATTCCTTCCTTGGTAATTGGAACCTCCTTCTGCTGAAGTGATCTGACCACTTTACGGCTTTGGTATCCCTTTAAAAAATAAAAGGCTTTATCTCTTCAGATCTCACCCTGAATCCCATTTGCCTCTGAATTCCAATCAAAGGCAATGGAATAATTCAATTCCCTTTGAAATTTTGGATGCCATCTAATGTTGACATGAATCTCGACAGTAGTCTGTGTGAAAAGCATACTCTCTTGCTTAAGTATTGCCCAAATTATTTTTTAGTATGTGATCCAAAGCTGCTTAGAACAAGGTTTTTTCCTCATATCTCTCACTGTCTGCTTGGTTGAATTGACTTCAGGGAGTGGATAAACATCTTAATAAATCAAGCTTGGTTCATCGGTTTTATAAATTTATAAAGGTGTGCAGAGAAAAGTGCTAAGGTTGATCCTTGATGTGGTAAAAAGAAGAGTATGATTTGAAACAAAGGTTTTGTTCAAGAGATGAGCTAAGTGTTTAGGAACTGACCTCCACTCTGGAGCCTGGCTTGCCTATGAGACTTGGATTCTCAGGCAACATCAAAGAGGGAACAGAGGATGGTGGGATGAGTTTACAACTCACAGCATGTTTCTTGGAGCATGGGCAGCCTTTTCTTCTCCTTTTCTTCTCCTCCAGCCCCTTGATGTCATCCTTCAATGACCTTCCATTACACTAATTCTCTGAAACACTTCTCAGGGCACTTGCTCCCTTCTTTTGTCTTGTTTTCAAATTGTTCATGTGCTATCCTGGGTCTACAACCAGATGGGAAGGCCCTAGAGATCAAGGGCCATGTTTTATTCTGCCTTTGTGGTGGTGATAGCATTGAATTGTGTGTGGTAGTCACAGGACACTATCTTCTAGCCTTGTAAAATTTTTGCGTCAGTGGCCTAGGGACTTGTGACCAGGACAAAAGCCACATCAGTTTGTCTTTGCTGCTACGACCCTATGTCTCATCCACTGGCCCAAGCACTCTGTTGGTCCCAGAACCACTTAGGTTTTCTCTAAATAACATCTTCAGTTTGGGAAAACTTGCTTGTTGCTTACCTACAGCCCTTGGCTTTCTCTTGAATACCAAATTTAGGTACATAGCACTGAATGAATTTTTATCAATAATTAATAGGTTAATAATTAACAAGTACATATGAGTGAGTTAATAATTGACAAATATAATAGATTATACTGGCGTGGTTGCCTAGTCGCTGCACAGGACTTAGTGACAGGCAAGGCTTACAGCTTTTCACTGCATCAGTATGGTTCATACTGAGCAAGGCAACATGAGTATCGCTGTTAGAGTTCATTCCTGCAAAGCCCAAACTATTCAATTTTTCATTCTGTTTTTCTTAAGAGTGCATTAGCTCTGTTTTGTTTTGTTTTATTTTTGTCTTTTTTGAGACAGGATCTCACAATGCAGTTCAGGCTGGCTCCTTGAGCTCACTTTTGTAACCCAGGCTGATCTCGAACTTGCATTGATTTTTTCTGCCTCAGCCTCCCAAGTGCTGGGATTACAGGCATGCACCACCATGCCTGGCTTGCATTAACTCCATTTTAAAAATTAATAGGTGGTGGGGGCCCGGCAGGATGGCTCAGTGGTCTAAAGTGCCTCCAGGCGGCTGCAGGGACGGCAGTTCTATCCCTGGCACCACATGCTGTGCCAGCCCTGCCCTCAGGGCAGGCTGAGCCGGCCATGAAAATAAATAAACAAACAAAAGTTCTGAAACAAGAAAAAATAAAATAAAATAAAAAATTTAAAAAAATTAATAGGTGGTTATGGTAAAGATTTAGTTGAATACAGGAAAAGACTCAAATCCACCTCTAATCCGATAACTTAGATATAAATATTTCAAAAGCATTTTTCATTTTATTTATTTATTTATTTTTTGTCTTTTTGAGACAGGGTCTTGCTATGCAGTTCAGGCTGGCCTTGAGCTCACTTTTGTAGCTCAGGCTGGTATTTATTTATTTATTTATTTATTTATTTATCTATGTGGTACAAGGTCTTGCTACTCAGCTCAGACTTGTAGTGAGTGATCCTCCTTTCTCAGCCTCCTCAGCACTGGTTTTTGGGGTCCTGTATATCGTGGGGTACCTGAGTTCAAACTCCCCATCCTTGCACTGTCCAGGCTATCTCCCCAGCCCCACTTTTTACTTATTTATTTATTTATAAATATCCTAGACCCTCAATCCAAAAGCTTGGAAATACAGGAATGTTTTCTTCTTTCATTTAATTTTGTCCTTTTGAGACAGGGCCTCACTCTGAAGTTCGGGCTGGCTTTGAGCTCACTTTGTAGCCTTGGCTGTTCTCCAACTCACAATTCTTTTGCCACAGCCTCCCAGCTGCTGGGATTACAGGCATGCGTCACCCCTCCTGGCTCTTGCTGTCTTAAATCTGAGGGACATTGAATTTCTTCTTCCAGAGTATACTGAAGTCACACTAATGTTTATTTTTGTAGTACATATGCTGCCTAAGCAAGTACTGATGTTGGCTAAAATTGAAAATTACAAATTAATCTGTGAAAAATACTCATTTTTATTTCTATTGTTTTTACTTTTTATTTTTATTAGCATATGTTTGCAATACATAATTATTACACTCATTAATGGAAGTTGGTACATGTATACATAACATCTTAATTTTTAACACGTTTTTCTCCTCCCCTACTGTGCCTCCTCTCATCTCTTTGTCTTCCTCTAATTCGCAGAGACCTGTTTCCTACCAACTATTCTTTTGTGCCTTAACTTATTTATATACTGACTTTCTCATCTAAGACAAACCACAGGTTTGATAGGTTATGGCCCAGCCCCAGTTCAGCAGGAAGTAGTCTAAAGACACGTTGCCCCTTTTGTAATAACCAAAAGATGGGAATGACAAGCTCTGGCTTGGTATGAATTGCTGAATCATTATGGTGGTCATCTACCATGGCTGAAGCCCTTAAAACAACAGCTTATTTTCCCAGAGACCACCTCCCCCCTTCTTCTCCAGCTCAGCCCAGGGTGCAATCTCCTTTCACCTTTCTTTTTGCCTAAGGGAAGGCCCCAATCAGCTCCTCAGCTATATTTAAACATCCCTCTCAAACCCCACCCCTAGCAAAAGGCCATAAAAGCCTCAGCCTCCCTTAATGGCAATCCAGAGAATTCCTTATCTTCCCCGAATTCTCTCCGCGTCCTCCAAGATAATAAAGCCCCTTTCCCTTTTTCCTTCTGCCTATGTCTCTGCTGCGACACCATGGAAAACGTGTCACATATAACATTTAAGTTTGTATGTCTGATTTATTTTACTTACTTAACACCATGGTCTCAAAGTGCATCCACTTTCCTACACATGACTCAGCTTTATCCTTTTAAAGCAGAATAACACGCTATTGCATGTAAATATTGTATTTTCCTTATCCAGTCACCCACTGATGGATGTGGACATTTCTAAGATTTAGCTACTATGTAAATCGTGCTGCTTTAGACACAGTACACGTGTGTCATTGCATTAAGATGCACGGAACTCTTTTGGGAAGATATGCACAAGAGGAACAGCTGGGTCAGATGGAATTTCTACGGTGAGTCTGTTGAGAAATCTCCATACTGGTTGTACTGGTTTCCATAGTGGATGTACTAGTTTACATTCCATAGTGAGTATACTCATTTGCATTCCCAGAAACAATGTGGAAGGGCTCCTTTCCCACTGCAGCTTGGCCACCATCTGCTATTACTTTTTTCCCTATGACAGCCATTCTTTCTGGAATAAGATAGAATTGTTATTTAAAATCACACTTCTGTAATGGTCGGAGATGCTGAACATTGTTTGTGTCTTTCTTGACTATCAGCACTTCTTCTGAGAAGAGTCTTTTTAATTACACTTGGGCATTTTTGACTGGGTCTTTTATCTTGGGGAACCCAATTTTTCTTAGTTCTTTATATATTCTAGATACTAGTCAACTATATGAGGAGTAGCAGCAAATATTTTTTTCCACGATGTTTACCTTTGCGTTCATTTACTCTGCTATGCAGAAGCTTTTAAGTTTGATATAATTCCTCTTATTGACTCTTGATGTTACATTTTGTGCCTTGAGATTTTACTCAGTCCTTGACTATGCCTATGTCTTTAAGAGTTCACATTAAGTGGGAATTTTTGTAGATGTCTTGTTGCCTCATTTCCTCATATTTCTGTCATGAGTGTGTGTGTGTGTGTGTGTGTGTGTGCGCGTGCACGCGCGCGCGAACATGCACACCTAGTGAACATTCTGGGTCAGTTATTGTGGACTTTGTAGCTAGTATGGTAATTGCTCTAGTAGGTGTCTGCTTTCGAGTGATGCACTTTAAGCATGGAAAACTATAGGCCTGTTCTCTTCTTAGCTTCAGGAAGGCAGAGTGTGGCATACCTGGCTCAGCACCTAGTTCTCTGTACATCACTTGTAGTATTGTTGAAGAGACAGTGACAAACAAAACGTTGGTATATAGTAATAGCATTTAGTAGCAATAATTATGCCACCCTGGAAATTGCAACAAAAACAATAATAATAATAATAATAATAATAATAATAATAGAATGAAGACAAACGAGATTGATATACCATAAGAATGTATAAAAGCTACCACTGTACCAGTTTTAACAGTGGAAAAGAGTTCTGTAATTAGAGTACAGATACAAAGCCAAGTAAAACATTGATACACAGTAAATATCTACTAAATGTATCAACTATACTGCCATTAACAATAGAAAGAATTTAATAGCAATAGCATAAAGTCAGCTGATCACCCAAAGGGTGATAAAATTTAATAGAAATAGCAGTAAAGATAAAGGGTGAAAAGGGAAATGAAAGTAAAATGAAAAGGAAAGAAAGGTGAGGGTAGAAAATTGAGATAAAAGTTTTATGAAGGATGAAAGGAAAATTAATGAAATTAGAAAATGTGGCAGAAAAGAGCAAATGAGAATAAAAAGAAAAAAGGAAGAACAAGATAAAGAGGAAAAACATGGTAAAAGAAGAAAAATACTTATAGCTCCCTAAAAAACAAAAACAGACAAACAAAAAAATGGGATGTGTGAGGAGTGCAGTCTTATTTTCCTGGAACTGTTGATGCCCTCAAGGCCCAGCCTGCACTAGGAGGGACAGGGTCTCCTAAGCCCTGCAGCTGCAGTTAACTTTCCAAACTGCCTTTTTATTTTCTGTATTTTTAATAATATTTGGTCTTCTGCCTGAGAATATGGCATCTAAAGCTTGCTGAAGTTTTCTTTTGTCTCTGAGGAAGTTGTAGATTTCTTAAGGGGAGGTGAATTGAAGAGAGAGTTGTTGAAGTTTTTTCATTTTCTAAGTGATTTTCACATGTTTAACATTTTCACAATTGCAACCATGAAAAATGTATTTTTCTCCTCACATTTCCTTTTTACTTTTAGCATTATTTTATAAAGTTTCTGACTCTTTTATATTTTAATTTCAACTACATTAGTAAACTTCCTTATTATGTTCACTTCTTGGTTAATTCCTTTGACTTTTTTTTTTTTTTTTTTTTCTCTTTTGAGTCAGGGTCTTGCTGTGTAGTTCAGGCTGGCTGGCTCATGGAGAACGCTTGGTAGCCCAAGTTGAGCTTGACCTCTCAAGGATCCTTCTGCCTTGGCCTCCTGAGTGCTGGGATTATAGCGTGTAGCACCATGCCTGTCTGAATTCTTAAGTAGACCACTGTGTTTGCTAATAGCTATTTCTTTTCATTTCATGTCGCCTAGAATAGGATTAACAAGGCTAACATGCCTTTTTCTAACAGGTGCAGTGGCACACACTTTAATCTCAGCCCTGGGAAGGCTGTGACAGGAGGACCACTAAGGAGCTGAGCTATGGGGTGACACCCTGTACCAAGCACATAAACAACAACAAACAAATAAACAAAAAACAAAACGAACCAAGAGAGTAGTTAAACAGGTTGCCTTAGATGCATCAATAAAGCTTGAATCCAGTCAGCCTGATGCCAGCGCTCTGTTTCCTCCTAAAGACAGCCGTGCTATTTTATAAATCATGGTATTTTATTAATCAAACTCCTTGAAATGAAATTTTAATCCAGGTTTATACCTACACCAACAGTGTGGGGCTAAGATTCGCAACACACGCTTCTGGATAGCATGACATTTTTATTCTTGTTTGTACTTTTTCTTTTTTTAAAATCTTGTTTCAGAACTTTTTGTTTGTTTATTTATTTCTATGGCCTGCTCAGCCTGCCCAGAAGGCAGGGCTGGTGCAGCATGTGGTGCCGGTGATCGAACCGCGGTCCCTGCAGCCACCTGCAGGCGCTTTAGACCACTGAGCCATCCTGCCTGGCCCTTGTTTGTACTTTTTAACACTGAATTTTTTATTCTTCCATGCAACATGATCCTATAACAATTTTATTTAAAAATGTGTAATGTTGTTTCTTCAGCAACTTTAATTATCTGTTAGATCTTCTGTTTTTGTTACTGGGGATTGAACTCAGGACTCAGGACCTTGTGCTTGCCAGGCAGGCACTTGTGCCACTGAACTACATCCCCAGACCAATCTGTTAAATCTTTACTTTGCATAATTCTCTATTTTCATGAAAATATTTCTTATAGCATAGTAAATATCCACTGACAGTGATGTTGGGACAAGCCACGAGTCAACTAGTCAGTGCATAGCCTTTCTCTGCCTAATTGGCTAAGTTGTCTGCACTCTGCTGAGCACGGGGTGATGGAGAGCCTGGAACTGGGCAGGGTGGGGTGGGGCCTCTGCCCAGCTCTTCCTCAGTCACATGTGGCCCCTGGAAAATGGGGGAAATGATCTCATGAATGATTTTTTTTTTTCCCCTGACAGGATCTTGCTATGTAGTTAAAGCTGTCCTTAGATTTATTCCTGGGTGGTGGGACTACGGGCGTAAGCAACCTCACCTGGCATCTCATATATGGAAGGAGTGTGTTACATTGAATAAAATAGGGTTAAGTTTTCTCCAGAGCCTAGAAATTTATTATCTACATGATTAAGATATTAACATAATTCAGAAATTTCAAAATATTTTTTGGTATACATGAAGGTTATTAAACTTTTGACACTTTAAATCTCTTAACATCTTGTGTAATCAATGTAAAACTACACCATTTGGAAATCTCGAAAACTGCCAATTTACTATCTCCTTTAAACATCTTCAGTTTTGAATGATAAAGTTATGCTTCTATGTCCTTTTAGAAAGTAAGTTTAGTCACCTCTTCTAGATACAATTTAACTCATTCAGTTGTTCCTTCTCCCTAACTCATGTGTCTGAAAACAAAATAATAACAAAATAATAGCAGCCTCCAAGTTTCACTATGAAAATATCACCTCAGAAAGCGTATGCTGCGGGTCACCAACCGCTCACTGCCACAGTTGTCAGTGAACTAACAAAATGCGATTGTCCCACGCATGCATTTGCTATTCATTTCGTTTGTAGATGGTTTGTGGTGTTGATGCTTTTCAAGATTATCACTGTAATATGATGTTTTTTTAACTTTTCTGGGATGATACTTAGAAAGGGAGTAGCTGGGCTGAGGGGAATTTCTAGTTTTAGTTTTTTGAGGAAACTCACAGTGATTTCCACAGTGGATATACTAGTCTAGATTCCTCACAGCAGAGCTGTTCTACCATAAAGAAAGATAGGCTCCAGTCATTTATAGGAAAATGGAACACCTTTACGACCATAATGTTAAGGGAAATAAATCAAAAGTAAACTTAAATGTCTCATGGTTTGTTTTATATGAGAAACCTCAGTTATAAAGAAGAGCAAACCAAGATAGATGACGGGAAGTGGGGAGGTAAGTTTCACACAGATAAGGCATCAGGGAGCTGAGGGAAGGGGCTGAGGATGGGGAGAGAATGAACAGGGAATTAAGATGCATTATGTTCACGTACTAACTTCTCACAATAAATGTAAACATTATTCACTGCAAATATGCATTAATTTTTTTTAAAGTTCATATGCTTGTTACTGAAAAAGAACTTTTTCTCACATTCATTTGTATCTTCCGGTTGTGTCTACCTTTAGTGCTTTAGCTGCAGGTTAATTTGGGCTATCTGCATAAAGATGATTTAGTTGGGAAACCAAATTTCATTACTTTTATTACAAGGAGAGGCCCAGTAACAGATGCAACAAATTTCAACTCTCATTTCCGCTGGGATCACAGATGGTTTGGTGTGAAACACGTCTGCAGCACAGGCCAGAGGACAGATAGTTGGCCTCCTTCAGAAGCAGCGCAAAGGATAGGCAGGAAGATCTAAGTAGGGCCAGAGTGAGGAATCACACATGTGTGCACAGGTCCCAGGACGTTGACTGCAACATGTTCAGGATCCACCGATGCAGGGGCCCAAGGTTGGCTGGGTACCGTGTGGTACGGGTTCTCCTACTGCTCTTGGCAGAATCTAGAATGAAGAATAGATGTAATAGATCGCATGCACTTACAAGAGTAGATAGAAAGACTTCTAGGGGAGAAAAATAACTAGGTAGTAGGGATAGGATCTCCATAAGCTTGCATCCTTTTGCACTATTTCTGAAGAAATTTAGATGTCAAGAGATAGATGAAACAGCAAGGCAAATAGAATACATATAAAAATCACAAAAATCAAAGAAACATAATCAACAAAAGAAAATGTGGGGCATATAAGTGATTAAATGAGAAACTTAGCATTGAGAAATAGGCATGTTGTTATGGTTTACATCTAAAATGTCCCGCAAAAGACTTACGCACACAGCTGTGGCTTTTCTGGAAGGTGATCGGATCTGGGATGTTGTACTCTGAAGGGGATCAATCCACTGATGAGTTTGGTAGCTGAATGTGTTGCTAGGAGGTGGGGCCTGCTGAGGGGTAGGTCCCCAGCAGCATAACCTGGAAGGTGGTGTTCTCGCCCCGCTCCTCCTTCCCCCTCCTGCTTCCTGGATAGCCTTGAACTAAACAGCTTCCTTGTACCCAGGCCTTTCCCCATGCCATTGCTGCTTTGAAATGGGCCACCCTTGGGCCGAACTTGCCAAGACTCCTAGCCTAAACAAACCTTCCCTCCTTTAAGTTGTGTGTGTGTGTGTGTGTGTGTGTGTGTGTGTGTGTGTGTGTGTGTATGTGTTGGATATTCTGCACTAGTAACAGGGAGGGCTGAATATGATATTATTGAAAATGTTACTGAACATATCATAGAAACACCTACAGCTGCCAAGAGACAATGAATGAAACTTAGGCATAGTCCTAAGCTTTCCAGAGCTTAGTTTTGGTGGACAGGATTTGCTTACAATGAAACTAGTATATGTGCACAATAGAAATATATGATTGAAACCGCTCTATCCTTCTCAACATTTGTGGTTGTGCTTTTCACTATTATAAGCTGTACATGGCTGTGTAACAATAGCATCTTATATAAATTGAGTTATTTATTCACCACACATCAAAGAGGAAAGTCATTTATCTGTGATGAAACACCTTCTAAACTCAGTGGATGAGGATGGAATCTTGGTCATGTAGGTCTATGATTTGTTCTATTTGTCATGATCACAGTGCACTAGTAAAATGTTTTCTGCTAGACCAGTGGTTCTCAACCTGTGGGTCATGACCCCAGCGGGGGTCGAACGGCCAAAACACAGGGGTCGCCTAAAGCCATTCCGAATCATAACTGTAGCAAAATTAGAGTTTTGAAGTAGCCACCAAAATTATTTTTTGGTTTGGGGTCACTGCAACATGAGGAATTATGCTGAGGAGTCATGGCATGAGAAAGGTTGAGAACCCGTGTGCTATACGTACTGTAAAACGTTAGCCTACGCATTAGTATGATTAGTTTCCCTTTTATTGAGGCATAACGTCTTTATGTCACTTATATTTTCTGGAGTGTTCTACATATGGTAGGCTTTTGGGATACATTGTTGATCACTGGGATCACCTGACAGGCAAAGAGTGTCAACTTGTTACATCTGTGATGCTGACAACTTTTTTAAAATGCAATTTTAATTCTTCTTTTCAACTGTCAGGTGATCCTAGTTAATAGATGCCTGAGTAAGGCTAATCCCTGGGGAACAAGGAGGACTCAAGACGGTCTCAGCTTACACACAGACCAGGAAGCTTTTCTCCTTGAAGGAATAGCGACCTTTCAAGGTGACTGGCAGGACACCAGGACCAAATGTTGCACAGGAGGTGTTTCTAGCTTTTCTCCCATAGTGCCGTTCTCTCTCCAGTTTCTTCTACATAGCATAGCTTCTTTCACTTTTCGACTGCTTCTTGACATCACTGTGTAATTATTTATATAGTTGCTCTGTGATTGCTGATATACTTTTAAGCCCCAGATGTATATTACCAGTGAGATAATATCTTATGGGACGTGGGTTAGGGCACCTGGTTTAGGTCACATGTTTGGTGGTGGTGTTTACATGAGCTGTGATGGTCAGTCTGGAGCCAGTGGTCCTTAACTCAGGAACTGACCCCAGTCAACTAACGTGTGGGCCAGTTGGGAAATGTCTGGACCCTTCTTCAGGAAACTAGATGTGGCAGGTATTCTGAACATCTAGGAAGGGTGTAGTGAATCTTGTATTCACATAGCATTTCCGGTGTAAGCATATTATTGGGAAGAACTTGCGTCAGCTCCCTGCCCCCTCATGACATTTGCCCTGGCCAACTCCACACTCATGGATTCCATACCTTGGCTGCAACCACCTGTGAATGCCCAGCTAGTTGTTCTGTTTCCACTTGGCACTGGGAAACAGAGGGACTGACCAACAGATCAACTTGATCATGGTGGAGGTCAGGGCCCTGGGAAACAAGGTAAGTCCTGGAGAGTTCGTGGGGAGTTGGAAGCTCCAGAGAGAAATTAGACCAGGCAGGCGCCATAACCCCAGCACCCCACAAAGCCTGTGGCAATTGTGAACTACAAAGGCAGGGTGAAGTTTTACTCTGAAAGTGTGCCCTCCATGGCAGACTAGAGTTGGGGAAGCAGCCTAGTCAGGCCCGTCATCATATTACAAGAGAGTTTAGTCAGGCTCTATTTGGGGAAGGGGTTAAGATTGAGCTACAGAAGAACTAGAGGACAATTCTTCTTCAAGGTTTCCAGTGTTATCCTCCTGAAGTGACTGAGTGAGCCCCAAGGGATGCCTGCAGAGAGGATGTGGGCTAGACACAGAACTCCTGAAAAGTGTAGGCTCAGGCCAGGAAGGATGCAGGCCCCAAACTCTGTGGTGAGAAACCAGGCCTGGTATGTGTGGTTTTCAAAAGCAGCTGGATCTGTAATTGCTGTCATCACTCCAAAAATCTGCTTGAAGTGGTGGCCCACTGCCTGCATCCAGGAGAAATCGATGGTCAGATTGCCCTCCCATCTACCGAGTGAGCAAGGACACACCTTGGCTTGGATGGTTGCCACAGTCTGAGGTGTATGCACAGAGGAGCCTCTGGAGCAGGGGGACACATCTCACGAACCCACAGGCCATAAATCGAGGTGGAAAAAAGTGTGACCATCTGGACCTAGGTACTGCAGATATTGGAAAGGAACATCGCACTCGAAAAGAGAGGAATTTTAAATTGTACTTTTGGGTTGGGGGAGAGGTTGGGATTTTTCTTTTCTTTTTTTTTCTTCTTTTGTTTTTCTGTGCTTATTTATTTATTCACTTATTATTTTTAATGTATTTGGCTGTTGTAGGATCTTACTGTGCAGCTCCTTCTGCTTTCAACTGGTGATCCTCTTGCTTTCAACTTCCCCAGTACTGGGATTACAGGCATGTACCACCATGCCTGGACTCTGGCAGGTTGAGCTGACCCTGGGGGTGGGGCTGGCGCAGCATGTGGTGCAGGAGATGTAACCTCGGGTCCCTCAGCTGGCCTAGGCTCCCCTAAGCAGGTAATTTAGTCCACTGAACTATATCGCTGGCCCTCTCTGTCCTTTTAAAAAGAATTCCTTCATTCCTTCGTTCCTTCATTCATTTAATACAGGGTCTCCATATGCAGTTCAGACTTATGGTGATCCTTCTGTCTCAGCCTCCCCAGCACTGGGATTACAAGAACGCCACACCTCTCGTTATTTCAGTGGCTGGCTAGGTGCATGGTGGGGGAGGCGGCACTGCATGTGGTACCGGGGATAGAACCCGAGTCTTTGCACTTTGCCAGGGAGCTGTTTAGACGACCAGACTATTTCCACAGCCCTCTCTCTGGTTTTTGTTCTTTTTCTCACTTACTCTTTTTATTACTTTTATATAATGCTATGAATTCCCTTTTATGTCTCAGTAAGGATCCTTTATCTTACTTTTTTCTCCTTTCATTGACTAAATTTTCAAAGTCTTTCATTTTCACTCTCTAGTTCCCCACCACTTGTTCATTCTCACTAATACACTTTTTAAACTTGATGAATATGTAGATAACTTTATGCTACTATTGTTCAGTTCTCTTTTATTGTGAATGGAGTAGTTGTTGCATTTAGTAGGTATTTACTGTAAGCCAGCATTTAATGTTTATACTACAAGTATAGACATATTGTCTATGGTTAAGGGTATAATACTGGTATTTAGGGTTTGTTAATATCCAATTTTCTACAACTTTATTACCACTACTATTGATTTTATTGTGTTACTAAGATGGTATAGCTGTTGGTATTAATTGATTACCTCTGTTTGCCAATACTTGCATTGCTTTTGTGTCATTAACAATGCTGAAGCCCATTAAGCAGCTGGGTGCTGGGCCAAATACACTGCAGCCTCACCTGTGAACAGTGGTGGTTGTATCTTAGGACAGAGGGAAAGGCCTATAACTAACCACACTAGGGCCAGAGAGATAGCTCAGTGGAATAAGTGCTTGCCTGGCAAGCACAAGGTCCTGAGTTCAAACCCCGGTACCACAAACAAAACAAAAAACTAGCCACACTAAGTGTGTATCACTGAATAATAGACATTAATTAAAGAGAGCTACATACTAGCAACAAATTCTTCTTCATACAATTAGCTAGCAAATCAATCACAGCATCAAAGAAAACCCAACAGAACTATGAAAAGGCAAGAAATACATCAAAACTTTGCAACTTCCCCAATCTAATTTATGGAGCAAGTCAAAAGCTACACTGTGAAATAATTCAAAAGGGTAAAAGAGATAGGAAAACAGCTCGATAATGTGCTCACAAAATTCGAAGAAGATAAAAAGGAACCAATAATGGACATAATAAAATAATCAGCAAGCTTACAGAGGAACAATAATAAAAAAGTAGCTGAGTTAAACCAAAAGATACAAAGCATAAGAGAGCAGTTTAACAAAGTATCAGAGTTCATGAAAAGCTAACAAATAAAAATTCAGAAGATTAACAATTCTGTTAAATGTATGGGCAGCAGAAACAGCCACTGGGAGAACAGAGTGGAAGAAAAGAGGGGTCCTGGGGTACAGCTCAGTAGTACGACTGTCTTGCTGGCAATCTCAAGGTCCTAAGTTTGATCCCTGGTAACAAAACAAAACAAAACAAAACAACAGAAAAAAAGAAAATAAGTAAGAGGGCTGCAGTTGGGGACCAGTTATTCAGGGATACTCTAAAAATAGCAAGAGAAGATGAGAAATGTATTGAATAGCTGCTAGATGATGCAAAGAAGACTAATCTAAGATAAATCTTAACTAACAAAGAATCAGAAGATAGCATAAATGATATAAATAACCATATGTAGAATGAAGAATTGTAAGCTTTTAATATATTTGGTACATACGGGTCCTACAGGGTGTCACTACACAGATTGGACTCCTAGTGATCTTGTTTTCAGCCTCTCAAGCACTGGGATTACAGGCATGTGCCACTACTCCCAGTCTAAGAACTGTAAACTTTTAAACATGGGCAAAGACAAATTACGACTATGGATTCTCAAATAGCCACAGCCAGAAAAACAAAACAAAACAAAACAAAACACCTTCTCAACATATAGTAAAAAATCACAGAATTTCAGCACAATAACAAAATCTTACAAGCTGTTAGAGAAAAGTGATGAATCATTTATAAAGATAAATACATTAGAATTACAGCCAACTTCTCAAGATAAACCTTTAGGGATGAAGAGCTAAAAGAAAATCACTTCTAGCCCTGACTGTCATGAAAAAGTATCTTTAAAAATTGATAGAGAAATAAGATCTTTCAATGACAAGAGCATTTTAATAAATTAGCAATCTTCAAAAAATTTTCAAAGTACCCTAAAAAGTGACAATGAGTCTAACAAAAGGAAAAGATCTACTAGAACAAATATACCAGTTAAGGTGTACTCAGGATGAGCAGGTAAGTAGAAGGCTAAAATGGAAAAAAGAAATAAGAAAAAAAAAAAAAAAAAAAAAAAAAAAAAAAAAAAAAAAAAAAAAAAAAAAAAAA
>PVJA010017026.1:0-42320 GCA_004027025.1 Myocastor coypus | reverse complement strand
ATTTTTTATTTTATTTTATTTTATTTTTCTTGTTTCAGAACCTTTGTTTGTTTATTCACTCATTTTTATGGCTGGCTCAGCCCGCCCCGAGTGCAGGGCTGGCGCAGCATGTGGTGCCGGGGATCAAACCACAGTCCCTGAAGCCGCCCAAGCTTTCCCAAGCAGGGGCTTTAGACTACTGAGCCATCCCGCTGGGCCCCATGACTTATTTTTCTTATTTAAAAGAAATAATAGCTTTTAATTACCCTTGAAATCTAGAAACTTCACTCCTCTAGGCCTTGGGGTGATTCTACTAATAGCCATTCTTTGGTTATGAAGAGAAGCTACATAAAGTAAAATAAAATGCCTTATAAGCAAAGCTGAGAAAAAGAAGGCAACAGCACTGGGTACTGGGTCAGGCCTCACCTAAAAGCTGATTTGCTTTTACACGGTTGTATTCTAGTAAATTCCCTTAATTACTTATGCCCAGATGAGTTGTATTTTCTATAGCTTTAAACCAAAAATCATTTTAACAAATAAAAACATTTCAGGGGCCCGGTGGGATGGCTCAGTGGTCTAGGGCAACTGCTTGGGAGAGCTTGGGTGGCTGCAGGGACCGCGGTTCAATCCCCAGCACCACATGCTGCGCCAGCCCTGCCCTCAGGGTGGGCTGAGCCGGCCATAAAAATAAATAAACAAACAAACAAAAGTTCTGAAACAAGAAAAAAAAGTAAAACAAAATTTAAAAATTCTTAAAAAAAAAAAAAAAAAACATTTCAAAGTTACAATGTCAGGTGCAGAAAAACACTTGATTCATAGTTTCTTAATCACTGGGCCAGTTCTGTTTTTTCTTTTTCTTGGAGCTGAGGATTGAACTCAGGACCTTGCACTTGTCGGGCAAGTGCTTATCTACTGAGCTATCTCCCCAGTTTCTTAATCAATTACATTTTCTGTAGAATATGATTCTTTGTCTTATTTAACTCTTTTGTCTATTCTTAAATTGTTTGTTTCCCCAAATATTACTGCTGCCAAATCCACTTTCTTTGGTTTGTATTTGTACAGGTCTCTTTTTCCAGTTGTGTTCACTTTCCCTGGCTGGAAGAAAATCCCTAAGATAAAGTGAAAGAGGGGAGATGTATGTATTTCAGGCCGCAGTAACTGGGGGCCCATTGTTTTGGACCACTGGGGCACAGCACATTATGGAGGGCCACAAGGGGTTAGAAACCTACTTTTTTCATAGTTATCAGGAAGCAGAGAGAAAGAGGGAGAGAGGTATAGGAGGGTGTGGAGGAAGGGGAAGGAAAGAGGGAGACTGGAAGGTGCCAGTTTCTGTGTCCCCTCTAAGGCTATGCTCTCAGGGACTTCACTGCCTCCCACTAGCCCCTGCCCTTGGAGGGTCCATCACTTCCAGTAATACCATCTGGTGATGACCAAGCCTTTGGCATACCAGCTTTTGAGGGACACTTAAGATGCTCACCAAAGGGCTGGAGAGATACCTCAGTGGTATAAGCACCTTCTTGCTAGGCATAAGGTCCTGAGTTCAAACGTTGGTACAAAAAAAAAAAAAAAAAAAAAAAGAAAGAAAGGAAGATGCTAACTCTATCAGCACCATTTGCTTTTCAATACTTCAGTATCTTTCCCTTCTATATTTGTTTTGTAGGACAGATGGCTTCTTAATTAATTGAAAACAGATTTTAAAAAATCAGATGACAGAGCTAAGAAGATGAAACATGGCAATAGGCTATAGTCACCTGGGGCCAGCAAGGTGGAAGCAAAGGAAAAGGGCAAGTGTGTAGGGTTTGGCTGAGGGTTACAGTGTTCATACTTATAAGTGGTAAAAACGTTCTAAAATGACCCCAGTGACTAATGCATAACTCGGTGATTATCCTGAAAGCCACTGGATTATCCTTTTTATAGAGGAATTGTGTGCTAGGTGAATTAGTTATTTTTTGTGTACATGGTGCTGGGCACTGAAACCAGGGCTTTCAAGCTGAGCTACATTCTTAGTCCTTTTTTTTTTGTTTGTTTTTTATTCTTTTTTTTTTTTTTTTTTTTTTTTTTTTTTTTTTTTTTTTTTTTGGTCTTTTTGAGACAGGCTCTCACTAGCAGTTCACACTGGTCTTGCACTCACTTTTGTAGCCCAGGCTGGTCTCGAACTTGCACTGATCCCCCTGCCTCAGCCTCCCAAGTGCTGGGATTACAGGCGTGCGCCACTACTCCCGGCTTTGTTTTTTATTCTGAGAGAGGATATCAGTATGTTATTAAATTGCTCGGGCTGGGCTTGAACCTGTGATCTTCCTGCCTCAGTCTCCTAAATTGCTGAGACTGCAGACATGCATAACCTCACCTAGCTGTGTATTATATCTTGAAACTTTTAGAAAAGAAGATATTAAAGAAACAAGAATAAAATGATTTGAAAAAGCATAGAACTAAAAAAAAAAAAAGAAAAAGCATAGAACTATAAAACTTATGCATTTTAAGTATTGTTGCTCAAACTTATTTATATGTGTATAAAAAACATTTTCATATTTGGAAAAAATAAATATGTATGTATATGTACAGGAACATATGTGCATTTGCCTATGTATAAGAAAGTTTCCCACAATGTGAAACAATATGGTCAAAATGCAGAATATATACCAGTAAAGATAAGAAATCAAGCAGTCAGCCCACGAAGCCCAAATGTCTAAGAGAAGACCCCAAAGCAGTAGAGAAAAGAGGACAGAAGCAGTAAGGTGATAATAAGGGAAGATAGTTTTCTAGAAATGAATCACATAGGTTTGCGAGTCGAATGGGCTCTCCAAATGTTCAGCATAACAAATAAAAAAGAGTCCTGTGACAACAGCACAGAATTTTAAAATATTAAGGATAGTGAAAATATTCAGAATAGGGGGAAATAGCCAGCAAAGAAATCTGGAACTGCCAGAGGCGGCACAGATCTGTCATGAGCAGGCTGCTTTCCTAGTGCCAGGCTCCAAAGGACAGAGGGTGGGGATGTAACCTGCAGAGACACAGCCATCCAGTTGGATGGCCTGGGACAAGTCCAGGAAGAGAAGAATGAAGAACGGAGCAGGAGAATGGATGGTAGGTGAATCCGTTAGCTATTGCAGTGCAGCAAAACACCCAGAAGCCTAGTAGCTTCAAGTCACAGCCACGCAGCTTTGCTCCTGAGTTGCCAGTTCTGCTAACTGAGCTGGACTCAGCAGGGCTTGCTTACATATCAGCTGCACACAGGCTGTGTTCCAGCTGGGTAGCTCTACCAATTTTGCTGGGCTCTCTAGCTTGTCTGGAAACTCAGCTAGGACCACTGGGCTGTCTCTCTTGGCTCGGGATGGTCTGCCACCCAACAGCAGATCAGCTCAGAGATGAGAGGGAGAGAGGGGAGTAAGGGAAGGGAGGGGTGAGAGAAAATGATGTCTTGAGACACAGGCTTAAAGCCAGAATACCTTATTTCTACCATGTTTTGTTGATCGAGGTCATGGCCAGCTCTGATCCAAGGATCAAGAAGACACATGTCTTGCTGGAGCTGCTGCATGGTCATATTAGCAAAGACACAAGAGCAGGATGGTCTATACCTTTATGATTAATCTACCACAGGGAAAGAAAACAAAGGTTTATAAAAGGTAGCACAAAGGTATCTCCCTTCCAGTGTGAGATCTCTATTATCTTCCTCTGTGATCTGGGTGAAAACAAGTCATTTTGCAGAATAGAACCCTAGGCCTTCTGCTGGCCTTGGACAGTGTGATGTTCACCTCTCCATATTCCACATGCAAAGAAGCCTCTAGGGGAGCCAACATGGCTCCACAGAGCTCACAGCTGCCCAAGAACAGTTTTCAGCTTGGCCCTGGAGCACCCAAAGGGAGGCATCCTCGCATTTCACCACATTGGGGTGGCAGGGCTCAGGCTGGGGTCAGAAGTGAGCCTCCTTCTTTTGCTGGAGCTGATCTTTCCAGAAGCCAACCATGAGGGTTCTGAGGGTAATGGAAGTGCCTGCTCAGGCAGAAACTGAGAATTATGCCAGCTGCTCCCCTGTCTGTGAATGGAGACCTTAAGTCACCTTGGAACAGATTCGCCTGATTATCTCTCAGGTCCCTTTAAGTTATATAAATGGGATGCAAGCCGGTGCTGCTGTTTCTAAGAAGGAGTTCAGATGGACCTCCTTTGGCTCCAAAATGCCTGCCTTTCATGTGTGAAGCCAAGGCGGGAAGAGCAGGTGTGGGTTTAAGCAGAGGCTAAGGGGCTGCTGGGGCTGAGAAGCAGCTTGGGCCTCCAAACTTTTTTTTTTTTCTGGGAACCAGAGGCTCCCATAGAGACTGCACTAGCTCTGCAGTCCTTGGCAAGAGAGTGGTCATAGCTTCAGAAGGGCCTTCTCTGCTACACAGGGCCGGGTGCAGCTCGTGGTATGCCCACTGCTGTGAGTTCAAAGAGCAGAGGCCTTAGAGCCCCTGGGTGGGGGCACCTGCCTCCAGAGGTTGCAAGCTTGAGATGTAGAATCTCTGTCGATAGGAACAAACTGAGACAAGACATGCCACCCTCTGCGTGGATGACTTGTCTGGGTGCTTCCATCTCTCTCTGACTCCTAAGGCTCCCTCTAAGAGTAGAACTGTATCAGCAGCTCCATCGCAGGGCACAGGGTCTGGCACCAAGAGAAATCGTGCTAGGAGTCAGTGCATTGTGAAGCCCCTTTCTGAGTCAGCAGAGGGGTGCTTGGGGGCTGAGGATCCGTCAAATGGGGCCTCTGGGCTGCATCCCTCAGGCTGCGCAGGGTCCCTCTGGCAGGGCAGTCAGAGGCAAAATGTTCCCGTCGCGGTCCTCAGTATGGCCACGAGGGGGCGCTGGGGCTCCGTGAGTCGCAGACAAAGCGCATTCTCTTTTCCAGGACGCCACCTCCCGGCTTGACTTCCTCCTGCGGCGAGGAGGATGACGTGGTTCAGTGGCGATGCGAAAGGCGCATCTTGACTGAAAAGGAGGGAGCTGTAATGTCTGCTGTGGGTCTGAGGGTGAAAAAGATGAGGCGAGGATGTCTCCGCTTTTTGAGACAACGTCTTGCCATGTAGTCCACTGTGGCCTTGAATTCACTATGTAGTCCTGGCTGGCCCTAAACTCATTGTGTAGTATAGGATAGCCTCAAACTTACAGGGATCCTTCTGCCTCAGCCTCCCAAGTGCTGGGACAACAGGTTTGTGCCAATGGGCTGTACTGGTTTCATGGTTGAGGAATATCCTGGGTGAACTGCTGAGACTGTTGGCCCAGGGCAATGAGGTGCTGGAGGGCAGCAGAGTGAGAAAGGCTCTGAGGTTGTCATTGTAAAGTAGGTCCCTTAACGGCCATGCCCCATGCCTGTTAATCCTGCCTATTCACTCTGCGGAACCACACAGCGATCTTGTGACTTGCTTTGAGCTGCTCTGATGATTCCCATTCTGCAGACAGGAAACTGAGACTTGGAGAGATTGGGATGTGGCTGGAGCCCAGTTGTTTGGAACAGGGTACAACTGCAAGTGGGGGCACACTGGAGATGGATGGGCAAGAGGGTGCTACAGCTGGGGACCACTGGGCCCTTACCAAACCGCAGCCCTGAGGGGTCAGCTGCCCAAGGATGATAAGCCAGAGGAGGGGTGGACCCAAGGGCCACCAGGGGTGTGGCGTGCATATGGCACCCCCTCTCCTATCTCTGCAGCCAACCCTCCCCAGTGTGTACCACTCCACGCTGCACCCCAAAGCACCGTGATTGCAGACTGACTTCAGGGGAGGGGTTACTGAGACCTGCGACATTGCAAAGTCTATATCCTTTGGCTGCTGCTTCAGCTGCTCTCTGGCAGTGACATATGTGAGAGTGGCCATCCCATCCCATTGAGCTGAGTCTGGAGGACACAACCTGGAGGAGACAGCGCCTGCTGCATACCAGGCAGGGGCTGCCCACTTCCTCCTCCTCCCAGGGACTGCATAATGGCCCCGTAAAACCAGGGCTGGCACAGTGGCCTTTCCAATTTCATTCCCATTTACTCACAGGAAATTCTCCCTGACAAGGCTTTATTTTATTCTTCCATGGCAGAGGTGCCTCTGCTGGTTAAGGATGCAGAGTAATAGGTAACAGTTTCTGCAAGTTCCAGTATCTGGAGACAGAGCAGAAAATGAGAGGGATTTGGGAAAGCACTAATTGTCGATGATTAAGCTGCTGGTGCTTTTATTTATGTGCCTATTTATCTTGCACATCATTTGTGCTTCTCATCCTTAAGCTGTGATGTATGGAGCAGATGAGGATTTCTGAGAGATCTGAGTGTTCTCCCTTCTGCCTTTGATTTTCTCTCTTTTTTTAAACAGCTACCAGAATTAATGTCTAAATAAAATCAACCAACAGGAAAGCTTGCATACTGCTGCTTTCTGACTCTGACAGATGATAGTAATGGGCAGCAAACCTGTGGAATAGAAAACCCATAAAACAGGCCTCAAAGCACCTCTCTTTTGTCAAGTTATGATGAAGGATATCTATAGGCCCGGGGAGTATGGGTGAATTTCTTAGGCCTGGCAGACAAGATGTGTATAACATACACAAGACTGGAATTCTAAGTTACAAAGATTTTGAGGCTGGGTTTTAGATAACTCTGTATTTATCCCAGTCACACAGAAACAAAGGGCAGAAGCTTTCCTTAGGAAAGGCTGAAGGAATCCAAGAAGTGGGATTCTGAGGTTCACACAGCAGGACTGGGGCAGGGCTGGAAGGCTCTATCCACCCTGGCAGGAGTCTTTGGGCCAGTGTGTTCACACTTAGTCCCCCAGGGGCTCAACATGGCTAGCTGTGAACACAGCCTTGACCCTAAGAGCCATGTGGCTGGCTTTTCCAGTATAATGTTTTTCTCAGCTTTGGTTTCCCATTTCAGCCTCTCCCGCACCTTGGGTTAGTCCACTGATATTATTTTGGGGGCTTTGGTGCACTGAAGGGAATTTTGACTTTTCCTGGATTTCTCCTCTTCCTCTTTCTTTGTCCTCCACCAGGGAAGCCACATCTACCTAGCCTTGACTCCCAAGAGCCATCAACCACTGCCAGGGCCACCAAAGCACCCTGTGGAGGAGGGATCAAGGAAGGGTCACGTAGGACAGGCATGAGGATGTGGGCGGAAAGGAAGAAGTAGGTAGTTCTGGAAGGTATGGGACTCCTCCCCAATGCAGCTGAAAGGATGGGTTCCGATTGGTCTGCATGTTTTGCCTGCTCAGACCTGTTTGCTACTCTGTGAGGAGACCTGAAAAACTAAACATGAGTGGTTAAAAGTCTTTCCACCACCTCTGCATAGCACCACTGTGGGAGACAGGCACAGAACCAGCAACCACAACAACCAAACGTATGTCTTGGGGATCAGAGCTCAGAGAGAGCAGCATGAAAATTTTGGGTAGGACTTCAGAGAACTGTTCAAGGATGTTGCCTTTATTAAAAAATAAGGATGTTGAAAACTAGATCCCTTAACTAAGTAAAAAGCTCCATAGGTGGCTGACAAGTGAAGTGAATACAGCTAGAAATCAAATTGGTAATCTGAAGACTCTTGCTGAGGAATTATCCCAAAACATGACATAAGAGCAAAAAAGAAAGTAGGAAATAAAAATTAAGGAATGTACAACCTCTTAGGAGGCTGACACAGTAGGGTTACAAGTTCAAGGCCTGGGCAATTTAATAAGGCCTTGTCTCAAAATAAGTAAGTGAATAAATAAGTAAATAAATAGCTGGCAATGTTGCTGAATGGGAGAGTGCCCCTGAGTTCAATCTGCAATACAATACTGAAAAAAAAAAAAAAAACCTTAAAGGATATAGAAGATATATAGAGAAATTTTTAAGGAAGTATATTAAATTAGGAGTTCTAGAAAGACAGACTATAGTGAATGAAAAAGAAGTTTTTTTTCACCAAGAAATAAGAAATAACAAGGGTAGTTCTTTCCAACCTGAAAAAAAGTATGAATCCTGGGATTAACAGGGTCCTTCAAAAGACAAACATCACAAGGTATGTTCAAGGTTCTGAGGGAAAATCACTTGGAGCTTATGATTATATACTTGGCACATTATAAAGCTATTATAAAGCTATCACTGTGAGGGCAAAATAGAGACATTTCCAGACATAAAAGAAGCCAAACAATTTAAAGGTGCTCTGATGCTGCCTAAAATAAATACTAGAAGATGCTCTCCAATATGAAGAAAAATGAAGACGTGCAAGGGAAATCAGGTATAGGAGACAGTAGTGAGCAAATAAAGCCAAGGGAGCTATTTTGTCAGGAGAAGAGCTATTTGTATTAATCATTTTATCATTTGTGGGACAAAATACCCAGCACCTCTTACTTAGAGGACAGGTTACTTTGGCTCACTGTTCTCAGAGGATTCATCTATGGCCATCCAGATTCAAGGAAGAGGCAACATGGTGGAAGCACATAGCAGAAGAAAGCTGCTCAACCCATGGCAGCCAGGAAGCAGAGAAAGGAGGAGCTGGGGACAAGATGACACCCTTCCAGGTCATGCCCCAGTGACCCACCTGCCCTGAGTAGACCCCACCCCCAAACATGGGAGATACTTTAGATCCAAAACATAACACAATTGAGAGTAAGACATTCTAAATAACAGTGTGGGAACCCTTTCTGGAACACTCACAATATCTATGGATGGTAAGTGTATGCATACCCTTTGACCTAATATTTTTGTTCCTGAGTACATATCCATCTATTCCAAGAAGACAGGTACCAGAATGTTCATAGCAGCGTTGTTTACAACCCTTAACATGACACTGAAGCAAACATTTATTAACAGTAGAATAAATAATCGGAGTGATAGGTGTAGCACAGGACACTGTGCATTACAAGAAAAATATAGCCACCGTATACTTCTGCAGGAGCGCGTTGCTGAGGTATAATGGCACCCAGAAGCAGAAGCCAGCCACAAGAGGATTAATACTGAGCTCTCATCCTGATGTAGCTGGAAACCAAGATGAACTGGTTTTGAGGTGATTTCTTGTTAGGGGAAGTGATTGGAGACCCCAGGAGCTCTTAGAGGGGAGCACTGGTAATGCATAACTTGATCACAGTAGTATTTATTCAGATGTGTTCACCTTGGAAAAACTCATCAAGCCACATAAGATGTGGGCACATTACTGTTTCTATAAGTTAATAAAAGTAAAATGTAATAAAATAATAGTTTCATGGAATGAAACATTTAGAGAAGTGGTATGTGTGAGAGAAGTAAAAGAGTAGTGTGTGGCTACTGGGTTTTTAAAAAAAATACCTATGCACTTTCAAAAGGTGAATAAGATAAGGAAAATTTGGTATAATCAAATGTAAGAAAAAGGGGGAAAACAACTTAAAAGCATTGCAAATAGAAAGTAAAAATGGTATAAACAGTTCTGGTATTATCAGAAGGATTTTTTTTTTCCTTCACTGGCTCAGGCTGCCTTAAGGGTGGGTCTGGCGATCAAACCACAGTCCCCTGTGCCTGACTGGGATTGTCAGCACAAGTGCTTAAACCACTGAGCTGACCTGAAAACCCCCAGTTCTGGTACTGTCAGATATTACACTAGATATGAATGGATTACACTTGTTAATTAAAAGAGACATTGTCTCCAACCGAGAAGCATTGGTTGGATAAAAGTATATTTTTCAGCTATATCTCTAGTCCTTTATGTGAATACAACTAAAAGGGACAATTAAGAAAAAAAAATGAAATCCAAGGAATGAACATCCTAGTAAAAACAAAGAATAATGGTAATAGTAAATTAAAATGAAATGGAATTCAAGATCCAAATGTAAAAGAAAGTGCCCCTCCCAAAGCCAGTATATTTAGTTTCTTAGCTGCCCAGGTAATAGTTTCTGTTCCAGGTCTGCTTGCACCTATCTCTTAGAAATGGTAGGTCACTGTAACACATAGCTGCTCACCATGATGTACCTTGTATAAATCAATCCCTAATTGACAAGCCATTCTGCCTCTGTACTTCCTGTTTGCTTACCTCATATAAACCTTAGACTACCAGAGATTAGAGTTTGATGTTCTGGGAATGATCTCAATTAATGCCTGTTGACATAAATAAATTTGCCTCTAAATCCTGAGTGTCATTTTGGTGTTTGTGCTTTCCATTGTATCTGGTGTGTTGGTCAGGGACACTGACCATGCTGTTCTCTTTGGTCACTGGTTGTAGCCCTTGTACACAGAGCAGGGACCTCTCCAAGTCCCAATGGGGAGATGTCCTCTTGAAATTTCATGAGTTCCCTGGGAGTTCTGGAAGAGGATTTCTGGCTCCTCTCATTAGTGGCCCATATCGCACCCCAAAGGAAGAAAGATACAATCTGTCTGTGTGTCTGTCTGTCTGTCTGTGTCTGTCTGCCTGTTTAACTGACTGACTGATTCTGGTAAGACACCCCCCTCCCCAGTAGCACCCCAGTTAGTCAGTTTGTCAGTCTTTCTTAGTTCAAGCAGAAGAGCTATATCAACTTGTTATGGTTTGTGTCTAGTTGTCCCCCCAAAGCCTCATGCAATCATGGGGCAGGGACTTCTATAGATTGAGACTTGACTCATGAGTCACTGGGATTATGTGTTTTAGTACTGATGAGATTATTGGTCTGAGTACTGCTGGGAATTATAGGTGTGGCCTGAAGTGGATAGGCCAAGGCAAAGAACCTGATGCAATTTAAAGAGAGACAGAGAAACAGACTAGTACTGTTGCTCTCTGCTCCCCTGGCTGTTCAGATGCCTCTGTCACAGTTGTTGCTGTTCCGCCGCCATGAACTGCTGCTCTCTGCCATGTGCCTTTCTGCCTTGGAGCCAGCCAAGTATGGACTTGAAACCTCCAGTAACTGTGAGTTAAGTAACCTTTTCCTTCCTTCATTTTGGGTGTTGGGTATTTGTCCCAGCAACGAGAGAAAAGTGCCTAAGACACAACTCTTGTTAAGGTCTCTCTCTGGGAAAAAAAGGTTAAAGATTTAGTCTCTGAGGGACTTGCCTGATAGCTCAGTGGACTAAAGCACCTGCTTAGGTAGGGTAGGGTTCTATCCCAGGCCTGCCATGCCAACCCCAACCCCCTGGGGCACACTGAGACAGTGATTGAGACTGGGTGTAGTGGTGTGCACCTCTAATCCCAGCATTTGGGAGGCTGAAAACGGGAGAATCACTATGAGTCTGATCTACGTAGTGAGTCTCTATAGACTCTGTACTAGGTATATTAAAAAAAAAAGATTTTATCTCTGAGTGCCTGCTGAAGGAAAGATTGTATGAATGAGTGGCATGGACAGCATAAGCAATAGGCTGCTCCATCTTTGCACCAAAACTGGGAAGCGTTGGTTGAGGTGGCTGATTGGGCCCTCACCTGTGGCTCCTTGACAATCAATATATGGGAATAACAGAGGCCTCTCATCCTCATTAGCTAAGTTGCCTCTAAATCCCTATGAGGGTCATGGCCGAGTGGGCATCGGAATGGTCTCTTTGAGGGGCACCCACCCTTTGTTTGTTGTACCAATGCTGAAGGATACACAGCACACACATAGGAAGTCAGAGATGGAAATTATTTAATCAAACTTCACAGTCCCCAACCACAGGAAAAAAGGGCTTTTACAGAGTTTAAAAAAATAAATAAAAAAAAAGAAGCCAATTTTTTCCTGATAATTCCATATTGGCACCCTCTTTGGCTGCTACAGTTACTGCCAACACCTATACCTTCACTCTCCACTCCCAACTCCTCTGCTTCCAGCTAGCTGAACTGGATCCGGCTAGCCATTGTCTGCACTCAACTGAATTCAGGAATTACCTGCATTTGACCTCTCTTCAGAGCCTTCTGCTTATCTGCTCATCCTGGTCTAATGCCCACTTGAAAAATTAAGAAATTCCTTTGTAATTCCATATCTTGATTGAGGAAGAGTTGAACTGTCAGCCCTAACAAATGAGTTGTATCCTGTTGGGTCTGAATAGATAGTCTGGACAGACCTCTATCAAATTGGCCCCTGAGAGCCTACACTCATTGCAAAAGCAGGGGGTAAACCTGTAACTTTCCTAGTAGAAAATGGAACATTGTTCTCTGCTTTCAAAAATTCCCTCTGTCAAAAAGTCACCATCGCTGGGGCAGCTGAGACTCTTGCCTCTCATCCCTTCTGCCATGTACAGACTTGGACCAGCTGAAGAGGATATCAACCCTGTCAGCCTCTCTATTATTTAATCCTGTACTTTCAACTTTGACTGTTCCTAAGAGGAATATGATGCTGGCCTGCTTTCTCTGTCCCTTCAAGCTCCATAATTCCATCACAGTCGCCTGGATACTGGATTTGGGCTATTAGCCACATGCCTCTGATTGTAAAACTCCATTCTAGGGAAACCCATCTACAAACAGTATCCTACACCACAAGAGACTCAGGTAGAAATTCAATGACATATCCAGAGGTATTAAAATCACCAAATCTGTTTTTTACAGGAGAATTTATTTATTTATTTATTTATTTATTTATTTCTTGTTTCAGAATCTTTGTTTATTCATTCATTTTTTATGGCTGGCTCAGCCCGCCCTGAGGGCAGGGCTGGCGCAGCATGTGGTGCCGGGGATCGAACCGCGGTCCCTAAAGCTGCCCAAGCTTTCCCAAGCAAGCGCTTTAGACCACTGACCAATCCCACTGGGCCCTGTAATCCCACTTCTTGGGAGGCTGTAAACAGACAAATCACTACAAGTCTGATCTAGTAGTGAGACTCTGAACACCCTGTAGACCCTTCCCCAAAAGATAAATTTTATTTAGCCCCTCAGTTCTAGTTCTCTTTCTCCTGCACTGTTTTGGTTACATGGAGTTGCCTAGTCCTGCGAGCAGCAATAAGACTCACTTTGCACCCTGCAGGGGCTTCTCTGCGGATGGTTGAGGGTTTGCTGACGTGCCGGCGGTTACCACCTCCAAAGGGATGCTCCACAGGATGCATGGCCACACCACGCATGCGTGGCCAGCAGTTCCTCTTTGCCTTGTATTTGTGGTAGGTTTGGCTAGCCTTCAAGATAGGTTTATTAATTCTGCCACCACCAGTTACTGCAACAACAGCTCTGGTGGCAGAGGAGACGATCTTCTTAGAACCCGAAGGCAGCTTCACTCTGGTCTTCTTGGTTTCAGGGTTATAGGATATAACAGTGGCAATGTTCCTTGAGGCTCAGGCCAGGTTACCCTGGTCTCCAGGCTTCTCCTATAGGCAGCACACGATGGTACCCTCAGGCATGGTTCCCACAGGAAGAACATTGCCAATGTTCTTGCTGCAGTACATGAATCGGCCCGTGTGGATACCCTCGGTGGCAATGAACAATTCAGTATGTTTCTTGAATCAGCAGGGTTCCTAGAAGACCACCTTATTGAGGGATGCGCATGGCCTGGGTCATGGATAATGTCCTTCATGAAGCCCTTGATGCAGTCATGTTATTCTGCAAAGTCCACAGTGCATATAAGAGCAGCACCCTTGCGATGCCTCATGGGTGCTCACGAAGCACAGAACCAGCACCATTCCTCTGTCCACAGATCACGTGGCCCATGACGGTGGGTCTGTTCCCGGGTGCAGCTGAAAGTGGAAAAGAAAAGAATTTTAAGCATTACAAGACACAACTTTGTAAATTTTAGATCAATAAATTCAAAGACTGCTAGGTGAGCTGGTACAGACCTACAATCCAGCACTCAGGAGACTGAGGTAAGGTGATAAAGGTGTGCTGGAGGCAAACATGAACTGTATAGTAAGACCCTGTCTCAAAAAATTAAAACAACAGAATAATAATAAAAACAGATAAACTCTGAGACCTAGAGAAACTGATTGTTTTTGGAGATAGGGTCTTGCTGTGCAGTTCAGGCTGGCCTTGAATTTACTATATAGCCTGAACTGGCCTTGAAGTCATGGCAATCCTCCTGCCTCACCTTCCTGAGTATTAGGTGCGTGTCACTATTTCAGGTGAAAGTGACAACTTTTAAGCCAACCATAAATGTTTTAAATTGGTTCAAGAGTAAATAGAGCAGGCTGATATAATAACTCAGCAGTCTAAAGCTTCTGCTTAGGCAAGGTTAGGCAGGCACAGGGCACCAAGGTTCACTCCCCCCACCCACCTCTTTCTCCCAACCTCAAGTAATATGCCAGCCCCGCCCTTAGGGCAGGATAAGCCAGAAAAAAAAAAAAAAAAAGAAGAAGAACAAATAGAGTAATAATATTGCAACAAAGTTGAAGGACATTCAGATGCCTCCCTCTTCTGGGGTGGGGGTGGGCTTTGCCACCAATACTTCCTGTGTTCCGGTTTCCCAGGAGATTGGAAAGGTCACAATCTTCTCAACACAGAGATTACATTAAACTAGATGGTACAGACCAGAAATAAGCAAACTACCTTCCAGTCTTTTCTGTTACATAGTTACAAAATCCATACATAAAATATCAGCACAGCAGGGAAGGATCACACAGAGGACAGGCACACTGACCAAGAATTTCACAATTTGCGCAGGGTCATTCTCTGTGTCTTCAGTTCTGAATTACTTTCCCTCTTTATACTCAGGCCCTTTAATTAATGAACACAGATGTCTATTTCTCATCTTTTTTTGGATGAATCTCTTCAGAATATGTTTACCTGTGAGTCTCTCCAACTCGCTGCCCTAACATTTTTTTCTTAAATTTTACATCTGTGTTTCTCTTTATGTCTAGAGGTATTGAAGGTGAATGGTGCTCTTTCCATTTTGTCTTAATCTTTTTTTTTTTTTTTTTTTTTCTTTTTGAGACAGGGTCTCGTTATACAGTTCAGGCTAACCTTGAGCTCACTTTTGTAGCCCAGGTTGGTCTTGAACTTGCACCAATCCACCTGCCTCAGCCTCCCGAGTGCTGTTTTTATCTTTTTCCCTCATAATTAAGGTAAAAATGCAAAGAATAAGTACATATTATATGTTTATTAATTGAATGTATTTCTCATTCTTAACTTCAAATTCAGATGAACATTATCATTTTACAGTATTGTCTTTGAAAGTTAAGTTGAGTAAGTTCTTTTTTAAGTATTAGCAACTTCAGCAGTATACTACAAGATATTTTAGGAGTGCAAGTATGTGTTAAAACTAAAAAAAAATCTTCCAATTTAAAACTGTGCTTTACTAGGGTAGGCAAAAACCTACCTAATTTCCCTAGAGAAAAAACACAACTGAAAATATTCAATATGCATATCTATATGATTGAAGAAAGCCTCAAAGGACAGTGTTACACATCTATTAAAGTGGCAAAAATCCTGAACACTTGTAGTATGAGAGCTGGTAATAGAAACTCTCACCTAGTCCTAATGGGAAAGTGCCAGGGAAGATGGGTTGGTGGATTTTTAACTAAGGCCGCCTTTACCATGCCATCCAGCAATGCATCTATCCAAAAGATGAAAATTCCCATCCATATAAAACTTGCACACAGAAGTATGCAGCAGCTTTGGTCATAACTGCCAAGACAGGGGAGCAGCTCAGTCATCCTTTAGAGCTGAATGGATAAGTAAACCAGGGTACATCTGGACCCTGGAATATTATTCAGGGCTAAACAAAATGAGCTGTCAAGGGGCCCGGCAGGATGGCTCAGTGGTCTAAAGTGCCTGCTTAGGAAAGCTTAGATGGCTGCAGGGACCGCGGTTTGATCCCTGGCACCACATGCTGCACCAGTCCTTCCCTCAGGGCATGCTGAGCCAGCCATAAAAATAAACAAACAAACAAACAAACGAAAGGTTCTGAAACAAGAAAAAAATAAATCAAAATTTTAAAAAACTATTAAAAAAAAGAGCTGTCAAGTTCTGTGATAGAGAGCTTGCCTGGTGTGTGCAAGGCCGTGAGATTGATCCCTAGTCCTGCAGAAGAAAATCAAGAAGGTATAATTAGCTATATATGTGGAAAATCTTGTATCACACAATCCCATAGCATAATCAAAATAAATATCACACAAAAAAATCTATTTACAACCTCCCACAAGAAACTTCCTTATTAGTAAATAAAATCTGCAAGCCTCATGAGTGATTTTGATGCTTACTGAAGAAATTGATTGATTGATTGATTGTCTTTTTGAGACAGGGTCTCACTATGCAGTTCAGGCTGGCCTTGAGCTCACTTTTGTAGCCCCGGCTAGTCTTGAACTCACATTGATCCTCCTGCGTTAGTCTCCCAAGTGCTGGGGTTACAGGCGTGTGCCACCATGCCTGGCCCATACTGAAGAATTCTAAAAAGCAGCTTAAGGGGCTGGGGAGATAGCTCAACACAGTAAGCACTTGCCTGGCAAGGGGCCTGAGTTTAAAAAAAAATGCAGCTTTTTTTTTTTTTTTTTTTTTTTTTTTTGCAGAGCCAGGGATTGAACTCAGGCTGTTGTGCTTGCCAGGCAAGCACTTATTCTACTGAGCTATTGTCCCAGTCCATGCAGCTTAAAAATAGACAAGTTATAGAATAATTACAGCATCTACAACAGAGAAATAATATGTAGAACATATATAAAGAGTCCTTGCAAACCAATAATCAGATTATTAATTAAATAAAGTCTGTGTAAAGGTAAGTCAGATAAAAACAAAGACTGAAAAGTAATTCACAAATAAAAAATAAATGACTAATGAACATAAAGTCTTCACTTTAGACATGACGTCTGGAGAACTGCAATAAAATTGAAGTGAATTAACTTTTCTCATTATCACTATGGTGAAAATTAGATAGTGACCCCTAGGATGGGCCAAGATGCAGAAGGTACATTTCCAAAGATTATTGGTAGGGGGATGTGCTGACAGAGCTTTTTTAAAAAAAAAATTTATTTGGCACAGGGTCTAACTATGCAGCTGACTTACAGTGATCCTGCTGTCTTGACCTTCCCAGCACTGAGGATTACAGGTGTGCGTTACCACAGCTGGTTTCATCGGCTGGCGTGACATGGGCCGTGCATGACATGCAGTACCAGGTCCTTGTGCTTGCTGGGCAGGTGCTGAGACCCCTGAGCTATCTCTCCATCCCCTGATACAGCTTTTTAAAGGGCAACATAGGAGTTGGAAACAGACATGTGCATGTGGTTCGAGTGAGCTACACTACTTGGGTCAATAGAAACACACGGATACACACTCAGTAGTGTTCACTGCATCACCAGGCTGCATTCCTGGTGATGACCCATCAGGATGGCAGCTGGGATGTGGATGTCCACCCAGATGTGCCTCCCCCAAGTGCCAGCAGATAGTTCACATCCCAGACCCTGCACATGGGTGGCAGAGCAACCACAGGTTGGCCCCTCTTGGCACTTTTGGCCCCTCTGCTGATAGCTGTGTGCTATGTGTTCCTTCTACCCCTGGCTCATTATCTCTAAGATGTAAGTGCTATACTTGGATCTGAAATGTTCCCCAAAGGCATGATCATATGTTAGACACTTAGTCCCCAGGATGGCACCCTTGGGAGGTAATTGAAGCTTTAAGAGGCAAGGCCCAGCCAGAACTCTTGGACACTGGGGGCCATGCCACTTTATTTTTACTCCTGAATCTGGGTCTACTTTTCTGCATATGAATCTCTCTCTCTCTCCCTCTCCCTACCCCTCCAATCTGTGTGTGTGTGTGTGTGTGTGTGTGTGTGTATGTGTGTGTGTGTGTGCGTGTGTGCATGTATGTGAGCATGCAGGTATGCTTAAGAGCCTGGGTGACAGAAGAAATGGGACCCAGCTGAGCACATTCTCTCAGCAGCTCTCCCCCACCACCACCACTGCAAATTCTGTGGTCCATGTGCTTTGTTGAGCCAACATCTCTGCTTGTCAGGCTGAAATCCTAGGTTGTCCATGTGCCCTGTCTCCCCACCCTCAAGTCCCACCCTGGAGTGCTGTGAAAAGGGGGTGACTCTTCGGAGTACAGCCCCAGAGAAAGCAAGTGCTCCACCACTGAGCTTCATCTCCAGTCCTGGGGGCCATGCCACAAGAGGTGACAGTGACCTAGCTCTTTTTTCTTTCTCTCTTTCTTACTCCACTTCTGTTCCTCCATGTACTTCCTGCTGTGGCCTGCTGCCTCTTTCATTATAGGACCCCAAACAGCAGAGCCGAACACCACAGACTGAAACCTCCAAAACCATGAGCCAGAATAAACTTGCTTTCTAAACTGATTATCTCAAGGGCTGGGGAAATAGCTCCATGGCACAAGTGCCTGCCTGGCAAATGCAAGGTCATGAATTTGAACCCTGGTCCTGCCACAGCAAAACAAAACAAAACAAAACAAAAAAAACCTGGTTATCTCAAGTATTTGTTACAGCAATAGAAATCTAACACAGGGAGCAGTAATAACACTACATCAGTGACTGAGTGTAGGATTAATTCCAACAGCCAGAGCATATTCACATATCCCCTATCTTCTCCCTGGACTGGGTCAGAAAAACTGAAGAAAAACTGAGGTGGGGCGTTAAGAGGAAACCAAGTCACCTCACTGCTTTTGAGGCCACCTAGCAAACATCATATGAGCCCAAGCCCTTCCTCTGTATACCCCAGGGCCTCCTGGCTCTGCCCTGTTTGGTCCAGGTCCAGCATGGCTTCTCCTCACCTACTGCAGGTCCTCTCCTTCCCACCCCCAGAGTGGCCCCACTCACCTGTCTCTCACCTGGTCTTTGGGTTACTGGAGTGTTCAGGAAACAATGATTCTTTTCATTTTGGGTTCCAGACTCTGACATGCAAAGCACATGTATTTTAATTTCAGGGTCCGTAGACAAGTTGGGCTGGGGGGTGGTGGGGGGGAGACAGATACAAATAGGCACAAAATTGCATGATCCCTATAGTATCTTGTGGGGGACTTATGAGTTTGAGGGGGCATTTTTTTCCTGTTCTTCTGCAATGCAAAGCAAGGCTCCTAACTGGAAGATGTGTGACATGGCTGAGAAGGATGACAGAGTGTGGGAAATGATCTGATGTGTGACTCAGGTGATGAGATGGTCTCTCCCTTCCCCCCATCACTCAGGCCTGCTCACTGCATAAGGGACCTAGGGGCCTGGTCCTTTTCTTCCCACCAATAAAATGCAAAAGGTAGGTAAACCACTTGGCCAAGGAGGCAACTAGAATTACCACTGTGCTCTCAAAGGAATTATACCAATTTGTAGTTCTTATTACAGTGCAGTGTTATTTCCCTAAAACTTTGCATGCACATTTAATGAATTCATAAAACCCAAAATGTATGAAACCTCCTGGTGGGTGTAGCTCCATGATTTCACATTTGAGAGAGCTGCTTGTGGGTACAGAGGCTGTGTGGTAGGCTGGGAGAAGAGCGGGGGCAGGAATGGGGTGGTAAGCAGGATGCTAGATCTCTGGTCCAAGTCCTACACCCCAGAGCTACATGGCCATGCTCTGAGGTGTGACAAGGCCACAGGGGCCCAAGACAGGACTCTAGCTCCAAAGCTACAAACCAGCTCAAATCCTGACTCCACCTTCTAGCTATGTGGCCCCAGGCAAGTCACATATTCCATCTCATCTCACTTTCCTTATCTGTACAATGGAAACAATACAGCTTGTCAAGTTGCTGAGGCTGGCACATAGCATAGTCCTACTTACAACTGTTTCCTCTTTGCTGGGCATTGTTCTAAGTCCATTCATTACATGTGTTGGCATATGTGTTGTGTGTGATTGCATCAATCCTATAAGGAGACGCCATTCTTAGTCCTATTTCACAGATTGGGAATCTGAGACACAATTTGTATAAAGTATCTTATGGATGGTCACATGGGTAGTATAGCCATGATAGCAGTGCAGGCCTTTTTACCCGAGTCTTTCTTTTTCTTTTTTCTTTTTTTTTTTTTTTTTTGAGTCTTAAGTTATTTAGGCCGTCTCTTGCACAAGCAAAGGGATAGAAAGGTCAGTATGATGGTCATCATTTGATACAAGTAAGGAAGGTGAACTTAGGGTCCCATGCTCTTTTTTCTGATCTGAGTGCAGAGCAATGGTCCAAGTCAGAGCTGTGCTGCCTGATGCCTGGGTAATGATGGTCTGGGTTCTCTTCATTCATCTTCATAGCCAGTAGGAAGCAGATTCGCATGAGGGTTATGGAACAGAGTATGGTTACCATCTCCCCACGGAAAAGGCTTGGTACTGATATGCAGGTGGGGGTAGGTGATGAATTCTGGTCTCCCCTCCTCTCTGTGGTGCGACTTCAGGAAAACATTCAGCATGCTCACTCCCACCCCCGGGAGCGCCACGAAGAAGGTGAGGGCCTTCCACATGCAAGCTGAGCCTTCCCTGCCGTGGCCCCCACTCGACATAGGCCGCCCCACCTGCGGGCAGGACAGGCCTAGCAGCCAAGAAGCCCGGGATGCAGCTACCACTGCCGCCACCATTTTGGTCCTCTACCCCAGTCTTTCTGATTCTTCTTTCTCTCCTTCCTTCCTTCCTTCCTTCCTTCCTTCCTTTATTTCTTGTATTTTCTTTCTTCAGTGGTGATATATCTTAGCACCTATGCAATAAGCCAATACTCAATATTTTATTATTATTATTATTATTATTATTATTATTATTATTATTATTATTTGTCTTTTTGAGACAGGGCCTCACTATACAGTTCAGGCTGGCCTTAAACTCACTTTTGTAGCCCAGGCTGGTCTTGAACTCGCACTGATCCTCCTGCCTCATCCTCCCAAGTGCTGGGATTACAGGCGTGCACCACCATACCCGGTTTATTATTGTTATTAAAGTATTTAGTACTCAACATTTTTTAAAAAGTTTTAATATTGAGACAGGTTTTTGGAACAGTAAGTCACTAAGTATCCCAGCCTGGGCTTATATTTGCCATCCTTCTGTCTCAGCCTTCCTGAGTGCTGAGGTTACAAGTATGCACTACCATGCCTGGTTTTTACTTTCCTGCCTCTGTAAGCAAGGAGGGACTCATACACAGCAGAGGAGCTCACGTGTATGTAGCTATTTACTCAGTCAGTCTCTCAAGAATTTTCTGAGTGCTGTACTAGGTACTATACTAGGCACTGGGATTGTAGGGTAAACAGGATAGACATGATCTCTGTCTCTGAGGCTTCACCCTTAGGAGATGTATGTGTGCAGGGAGGGGAGCAGCCCTAAAAACATGAATGAGAAACAAAGGGTCTGAGGTTAGTCTTTGTTCAGGAGGAAAGAAGCAGTGGCAGCAGCTGCCTACAGAGGTGATTGTTGAGCTGTGGGACCAGGGTGCAGAGTACAGTGGGCAGCACTGCAGGCTCTAAGGTGGCTCTACTCTGGGGCCAAGAGCTTGTTTGGCTCCAGCCACCTGCTTTTCCCAGCCCAAGAGCTCTGGAGTGCTTGGGCCTTGGAGATCAGCCCCTGAGCTGTTGGTCTTGCCATGGTTGTCCAGGCCTGACCTGTACTAAGTGGACTGGAGCACTTCCAGGGCTTCTGTCAAGGCTTTGGCTGGACACAGACCAGCAAGCCCAGCCTCTTTCCTGAATCTGGGTCTACTTTTCTGCATATGAATCTCTCTCTTTCTCTCTCACTCTCATTCTCACTGTGTGTGTGTGTGTGTGTGTGTGTGTGTGCGCGCGCATGCGTGTGTACGCACGCACATGTGAACATGCAGGTATACTTAAGGGCCTGAGTGACAGAGGAACAGAGAACAGAGGAAATGGGACCCAGCTGAGCACATTCTCTTAGCAGCTCCCCACCACCACCACTGCGAATTCTGTGGTCCATGTGCTTTGTTGAGCCAACTTCTCTGCTTGTCAGGCTGAAACTCTAGGTCGTCCATGTGTCCTGTCTTATCCACCCTCAAGTCCCACCCTGGCGTGCTGTGAAAAGGGGTGACTGTTTGGAGTATAGCCCCAGAGAAAGCTATGGGGCTACTGAGAATCCTGGCTGTCCCTCGGGTATTCCTCCACAAAGCAACCATCCCCTCAGCTGAATAGTCACATCTAGGGCTAAAGCTGAAGCTTAAGAATCTGAAAGGCAAAGAAAGGAAATTGGGACCAAGGAAGCTGATCCTGACTTTCTGCTTGAGCCACTTATGCTTTTCAGCTGATTCATTCCATCTGGAGGCTTTGTCTCGCACTGAGAATTTCCTGGATTTCGGGAGAGCAGGTGGGGACCTGAGAACTAAGCTTTGGAACAATGAGCCAAGTAGTTTATTGTCTGGGCTGGCTCTCTCTCCTTTTCTACAGGCACATGTGCCCATGCATGCGTGCATGTGTGTGTGTGCGCACACACATACACACACTCATTCATGGTGATGCACTGCACAAAACACACAGATGCAGCTCATTCCCACTGCACACACAACAATCCAGCCAACAGTCCAGTGTTAGCAGGAACAGATGGCTGCTTAAATGGGGTCCTAGCAGAGGCTACAGTAAAGAACTGTTTACAAAGGTGTGGGTGGGGCTGTTTTATAGCACTGAGTAGTTCTATTATATTAGCTGGAATTACGCACTAGGTTATGCCGTTATTTGGAGATTAGTGTGGTTTAAGGAGATTTGTTTGGTCGGGAAGTTGCTAAAGGCTGGGCGGTGACCATTAATCTTGTCAATCTAATTAGATTAAGAAATGTCCAGCAGATTAATAAGCATGCTCCAGGATGTTTCTGGGCAGGTCATGGTTGTTTGACCTTGGGTACTATATATGGTCCTTGGCCCTTTCCTCTCTGGTGCTGTTCCCTTGTTTTGGTTCCTGACCACTAAGAACTAAGTAGCTTTGTTTGGCGTGTCTACTGCCATGATGTTTCTGCCTGGGAGCTTCCTAGGCTGAATCCCTCTGAAGTGGGAGCCAAATTAAACCTTTCCTTTAAATTATAGGTGCCAGGGCAAGATAACTCAGTGGACTAAGTGCCTGCTTAGGCAAGTGAAGGAACCAGGGTTTGATCTCTGGCACCACATGCTGTGCTGACCCCACTCCAGCTATGGTCAGCTGGCCACCAAGACCAGGGTGGTGGTGCAGGCCTGTAATCCAAGCTTTGGGGAGGATCACTGAATCTGAGCTGCTTGGTGAGAACCTGTACCAAATACATGAATAAAAATGAAAATAAGTGAATTATGAGTGTCAGGTATTATGTCTAGTGACAGGGAAGCAGATTAACACAGTTTGTGGCATCCTTTGCTAGAGATCTGTCTGGGGTTTATGTGGGACAATAACTGGCCAGTGTGACTCCAGGAAAGACTATTAGTGGCTTCAAAGAAAGATTTCCTTTGTGCTGATGGAGACCCACAGGAGAGCAGAACCCTTTCTGCACTGACATTATCCCAGCTATGACTGTGGTTGGCAGATTTGACATTCTGTGCTAGGGCGGCACACAGAGACTGTGTGTGTGTATGGGGGAGTAGCATAACCAGCTTGCTGAACAGAAAGCTAGGATGGGCCTTGACCCTTGGTGGACCTTGATTTTCACCATAAGCCTGTCATATGGGGTAACACATACTCTGTTCAGGCAGGCAGACCTCAAACAAGGAGGAGAAGAGACCTGCCAAGTGTCACATGCCAAATTTTTGTTGGAAATCTTATACAGCATACATTGACCAAGAGTGTTACACTAATAGATATCCCTGCTACTGGAAATACAAATATAGGAAAAGAGGTCCCCCCAACTAATGGTATTTTCTGAGGCCTAGGCAGTGAAGAAGATGGACTGAGATTTTCCACAGACTGAGAGCTCAATAAAGAGCAAATATTTTTTTTGCATATTTTCATGAATTATGTTCTTTCATTTATTTTTTGTTTTATGGACTTCATCATCGACCAGTGCTACTTAAGAAATTTTCTTCTGGGCCCAGCGGGATGGCTCAGTGGTCTAAAGCGCCTGCTTGGGAAAGCTTGGGCAGCTTCAGGGACCGCAGTTCGATCCCCGGCACCAAATGCTGCGCCAGCCCTGCCCTTGCGGTGGGCTAAGCCGGCCATAAAAAATGAGTGAATAAACAAAGGTTCTGAAACAAGAAAAAAATAAATAAATACAATAAAAATTATTTAAAAACAAAACAAAAAAAAAACTGCTCTTAAAAAAATTTTTTTTTCTTCTATCTGGAGTCAGAGAGTTTACGAAATTACTTATTGGAGTATATCCTTTCTCTGCTTCAAAGTTCTGCATCTTTGTGATCCAACCAGATCTTCAAAAATTTTCTCCATTCTCCTGGAACTCTGGGTCTTGTCTCATCCATCCTTATGCCCACCTGTGAGGACTGGCTCACAATATCAATCATCTTGAAAGAGCCTGAACAGAGTCACCCAAGCCTAACAGGAAGAGACCTTGCGCTGTATTCTTGCCCACTTGCTGTGTGACTTGCTTTCCCATTGGATCCCAATTTTAATCTATTTTACCTGAGCAATGGTGCTTGTAATCTCATTGATTGCCCAGTTTTGTCCCACCTCATACCCACGTGAGTTCCCACGGTGGAGGAGTGTCTGTCTCTAGCTGGAAAGTCACCTCGTCTTCCATGTCGTCCTTGAGGGTCTGGCCCTGTCTGACTGCCTATAGTATTTCTATCTAATTCAGCTGCCTACAATAGTACCTGAGATGAATTCACATTCTGTAAAACCAAAGAATGAACTTTACAAACAAACGGAAGTTATGAGCTGAATATATTTACTGGGGGAAAGAAATTCCTGTCTGAGAGAGGGAGAGAAGGAGGTCCTGAGCAGGTGGTCCAGGGGAAGCTATCTCTTTCAGGGACTTTTATATTGTGAAACCATGTGGTGAGATGGGTCTAAGGTAGTGGAGAACATGGGCATGAGGTGGAACAAAACTATGGTCAACCAATGAGATTACAAACACCATTAGTCAGGTAAAATTGATTAAATCCAATACTGAATGGGGAAGCGAGTAGTGTAGCAAGTGGCTTGACTACAGGACAAGGTCTCTTCCTGTTGGAGGTTGGGTTAGTGACTCATTTGGGCTCTTTTAAGGTGATTGATACCTACTTAGAATATCAATCCCTGATGCCCATCCCTAGGGAAGTATGTAGCTGTGTTTCCTCTTTTGTCTTGAGGTCTGACCCACATGGCAGTGTCTGTCTCTTTTAAGTTTTAAAGTCACCTTGTCTTCCACATCGTCCTTAAAGGCCTAGCTAGCCCTGTCTGACTGCCTGTAATATTCCTATCTAATTCAGCTGTCTACAACAGACTCAGGCTAACCTTTTACTGAGGATTCTACAGAGATAGAAGAGAAGGTACTCTCATCTCAGAGCAAAGTCTATCCATTCGCCACTGTGATATAATGAAAATTGTATTTGATCTTCATCCTCAATTCCTGGAACAGAGTTTCTAAAACCTTGGGGATTTCCTGAGTGACAGGAGCATCTTTTGCTATTCACAACACACCCTTTTGGATGCACCTGGGGACTGTCTAAAGATGTGACTCAAGAGTGGTGCCTTCTAATAGCTTCAGGATAGGAGCTTGTCCTTAGAAAGGTAAAAAATAGTATTAGAGGGAGGGAACTTTCAGCCCATTTCCCAATCTCTGGGGCAGAAGAAAGATGGAGCCTAAGATTGAAGGACTAGGAAGGGAAGTTTTTATGGGTTCTGCAAGGGGGAGTACAAAGGCAGAGTACTTGACTGTCTCTGATCGGTTTTCATAATGTGCATTGTAGTGAACAGCTGTTCCTAGGAGACAGAAGTAACAAGAACTTGTTCCCTGGGAAATAGGTAACAGACTGGTTGAGAAGCATTTTCTGCTACATACTCCCCCTTTCTCCAGCAAATCTCTTTTGGACATGTTACATGTGATCTTGGAGAGAAGACCCAACTAGAACCAATAACATTAGAGTTTTCAGTGATCCTAGGATAGGCCCTAGCCAAGTTCCCCAGTACTGTCTTATTATAGAGTTTTTCTACCAGTCATTTTTAGGAAGTGACACAATTCATGCCTGTCTGTTCTGTAACATTATTTTGGGGAAGGAATGAGAGAGTCAATCTGATCTAGGGGAGTGTCCAATGTGTTGAGATAAGAAACTAGCATCTTAAAGAAGCAAAGACCAATATACAAAGCTTAGGGCAGGTTGTAATCTGTTACTTAGAGATTTCAGAAAACTGGGTAACAGCTTATCCTGATTGATGTCTCCACCCTTACTTGAGATGTTGGTGATTATCTCCTCACCTTCTTGTAATTCTTTTATTTAACAATGTGTGAACCTAGCATTAAACAAATAGTGAAAGTCAATGGAGGTTATAGTCCTAAATAAAAAGGAGATGCTCTGGAGCTCTGGGCTCACTTCAAGAGAGACAGATCTTAGTGAGACCTCCGAAGCTACATTCATTGTATCTTCTTGTCATTTCTTTCAGCACTGGACCATAGCATGCAACACAGTGTGCCTTGGACACTTGTCTGTAAGGGCTGACCCACCTCAATACCACCCTTCTGTTATCTGTAACTTAGGTTTCTTTCTTTTTTTTTTTTTTAATTTAATTTTATTTATTTTTTTTTCTTGTTTCAGAACCTTTGTTTGTTTGTTCACTCATTTTTATGGCCAGCTCAGCCCGCCCCGAGGGCAGGGCTGGCACAGCATGTGGTGCTGGGGATCAAACCGAGGTCCCTGAAGCCGGCAAGCTTTCCCAAGCAGGCGCTTTAGACCACTGAGCCATCCCGCCGGGCCCCATGTAACTTAGGTTTCTATTACCCCGAAGTCACCTGGGTGTCAAAACTCCCCTCCGGCCAGGGGAGTCAATGTACTCCCATTGGCTGCCCAAATGTTACCAGAACCATTCCCATTGGACTATAACCTAGACCTAAGATACGCAATCACTGTAAAGAGCCCCCGACTAACCTACGCTATTGGCTTCTGTAAAAGACGCTTGCTGATCCCCCAGTACCCTATATACACCCGTTCACACTACTGATCGGGGTCACTTCGGCTCCTTAGCTGGGTGACCCTGTGCCGGCACAGCTTTTTAAATAAAAGCACTGTTTCACTTTGAGGCTCCGACTCTTGGCTCATCCTTCTCCTGTCGTCTCCTGGACCTAACAGTCAAATCTTTATCATGTATAAGGGAATTACTGGTTATTTTCTATTCTATCAGGGAAATCATTCATAGAGCTAAGGCAAAGCAAGGACTCGAGTAAGCATCCTGAAAAGGCACAAAAATCAAAAGGGATAGGTATGGATAGAGCAATCCTGTGAATGGTGTCGTCAGGCTTCAGCTGTGCGTGGACTGTTCAGTGTCTGGAGTGACCAGGGCAGGGCTGTGAATGAGTTCTCTCTGTAGAGTCAGCTGTCTGATCCACATGAATTCTCTAGAGCTCTGGAATGATGGATCTAAATCTGAATTTCTGAAATTTGTAGAGGTAGTTAATATGTACCCACACATACATTATACATATGTGTAGGAGTGCTTACAGGCATACTTGACTTTTCCCGTAAACTTTTGCAGGGCTAGTTGCAAACTATTTTTTGTAGAGATGTTTTATTCTTTCAACTTTTTAGAGCTGTAGCCTCCATGCTGTATGTAGTATTTATTTACTTATCTCTGTTACTAATGTATGCCAATTGTCACTTCCAGCGGTCAAGGGTAGGCTATACTAGGGGTGATTTGTTGTAGCAGGACCCTACAAACTTTTGTCTTCTTAGTGTGCATAGAGAATGTCTTGGGCTAGCCTGAGTAGACGCCGATGAGCACTAACAGATACTTATAACTCCTGTAGTGTCTTATTTCTGTGTAATCTACCTATATATCATAAATGGGGAGAATTGACTCCAATGCATGAGGTCCAGGCCAATCACACACGTTGATGCTTGAGATGGCTTCAGGGGTACAGGTGGTAGCACTGCAGTTTGAGCTTGCAGAACAAATGGTGGGGGCAGGTGTAACTCTGATCTTCTGGGAATACTGTGTAAACATTTTCTTCCTGGAGTTGCTGTTTCAGTCAATTGGATCTCTGGAGGGGGGTTAGGAGCACAGGTTTGGCATCACTGGTGACACGGTTCCAAATATCACTAGGAAGCAATTTTCTGTGCATACCATCCTTGCAGTATAGCTTTGGCCAGTTGTCCAAGGTGACCATAGCATACCTAGCCTGTCATACTCCATTCTTTTTTTTTTTTTTTTAAGAATTTTTAATTTTATTTATTTATTTATTTATTTATTTATTTATTTATTTCTTGTTTCAGAACCTTTATTTGTTTATTCCCTCATTTTTATGGCCAGCTCAGCCTGCCCCGAGGGCAGGGCTGGCGCAGCATGTGGTGCCGGGATCGAACCGCTGTCCCTGAAGCCGCCCAAGCTTTCCCAAGCAGGCGCTTTAGACCACTGAGCCATCCCCCCAGGCCTCCATACTCCATTCTTAACAGAGCTACTTCCATACATAAACAAGGTATACTCAGCATCTGTCATGGGTTTGTTTTTCACTTATGGTCAGGTGGGCCAAGTTTGGTGGGCAGTACATGGCAGTATTGAGTGGTTATTTAGTAGGCCCAATAAATCATGTGGTACCTGGACCATTAGGTGTTGAGCTAAAGTCAACCTGTCAGCTTTTTTTTTTTTTTTTTAATCAGAATGACAGTGGCTGTTAGAGTGCAGAGGCAAAGGAGGAGGCAGCCTTTAGTGACTAGATCCAAGTATTTGCACAGGTAGGCCACTGGGCACTCTGAGGGGCTGACAGTCTGAGTAAACGTCATTGTTTTTGTGAACTTAATGATCCAGATTCTAAAGAAACCAGTAGGTTCAAGAAAAATGTGGAGTTATTTTCTTGTAATAGGTTTCTGCTAGATATTTTGACAGAGGCTTTGTGTCTCTCCAGCAGGCAGCTTGGTGTCATTAATCAGAAGTGCAGTAATATTTTTTGCTGGGAAATTAGTGAGGTCAGTTGTCATGGCTTTTGCAAAAAAGGTGAACAAGTTATTGAAACTCTGTGAGGGTTGAATCCAGGTTATTTGATATATATCTATTTTTTTAATTTATGTATTTGGTACAGTGTCTCACTGTGCAGCTCAGACTTGTAGTGATCCTCCTGTTTTCAGTCTTCCCGGTGCTGGGATTGCAGGAGTATGCCACCACACTGAGACTTTCTCCAGCTCAGCAAACCTGGGGGTAGGGCTAGTACAGCATGCAGTATCAGGGATTGAATCCCTGTCCCTGGCCTTACCTAAGCAGGCACTTAGTCCACTGAGCTATCTCACCAGACTTTCATTTGACTTTTTATTCCAGAACTGGTATATTTCCATTTCTTTTGGTTCAGGTAAGGGTATCAGCAATTGTGGGTGGCAGAAGATTGAAGCAATTTATATGGAGGGTAACCATGGTAAGATCAGCAGCTCAGAGATTTTGAACTGGCTCTACAGGCAGAAGAGGTATATTTCAGCAGTTTCACAGCTGATAAAAATTTTGCAGTTTTGAAACCTCTGGATATGTGGTTGGATTTCTAACTGAGTCTCTTATGGCATAATTTACTATTTGATTCCGATGGGTTGTCCTCAGATGGAGTTTCACAATCAGAAGTAGGTGGACAATGAGTCAATCTCAGGGCCCAGGGGAGCATGATGGAATTGCAGAACTGGAAGGAACAAAGAAACAGCTAGAACCTCCCTAAAATAGTGGCAATTGTGACACTCTTGCGGCAATTGAGTCCAACTGAGTTGGCCTTTTTGTCCTTCCTCAAGATCCTCTTATGGGAGCAACCTGCAAGCAGAAGAAGATATCTTTTAAGCTTAGCCATGTGAACGAGGTGGTATCTGGAGGTGTCTGGATGGATGCTTATGTTTCCCATGACATCTGACAGCAATGGCAATCATGGTAAGGCAGCATGGATGATAATCATGCCCAGAGGTGAGTCTTTGGCTCAGACTTGTGGGAGGAGAGCTGTCAGAATTTCAGGATTGTGGTTATCTGTCTCAGAGTGATGCAGCCAGTACCTTCCTCTTGAGGAATAGTCAAAGTTGAGAGTTCAGGGTTAAATGAGAGGGAGGCTGACTGGCTTGGTACAAAGAAGACAGTTGTTTCTAACTTGAGGGGACAGTCTCTTCCCAGAAGCAGTATGGGCCTGGTTTATACAGGAATTTGTTTGGTGAGATGTCCTTGTCTTTTAACTTGAAAGAGAATTCATTTTTTAGTTCCCACAGTCCTTATATGAGGAACCTGTACAGCAATAGTAACTTTTGACTTATTGTCCCCACTCACCCTAATGTCTTTGAGAAGTGCTTCTCTGGGCTGTTTCTAAGCCGGGAAATGTTTGGGAAGGACCATGCAACTCATTGTCAGGGCTGACTGCCCAATGTTTCCTTAGTCAAAATGTGGAAGGAATTGCTGACAGTTGTTTCAGGTGGGCATGAGATGGTGCCATCTGGAAAGGACAGAGAAGAAGGCTCGGGAGGGAGGACCTCTGCTGCTGAATGCAGGCAATGGCTGGCTGGCACGGGTTCAACTGGCTGGAAGTAGAGGAGTCAGGGTATGGAATGAAGTTATAGGTGTTGGCAGCAATTGTGGTGACCAGCAAGGGTGCCAAAGTGGACTTCTCAGGAAGAATGGACCTCTTTTTTCTTTTTTGGACAGTCAAGGAGTGGTTTGGTTTCATTTTTAACTTTATAAAAGCTATGTCCTATAGTCGAGGACTCTGAGTTTTGACAAATTGATTCTGATTTCTATCTTCCTATGTATGTGGTGTATATCTTTGAATGATGGTACAACAGACAAAGGATGGGTGTCCCTAAGAGAAAGCCCATTCAGCTGCCCACCTGGCCATGACCCTTGTGAGAACTTAAGCATGACTTAGCAAGGAGGGTGGGAAGCCTCTGTTATGCCATGTGTCAATTGCCAGGAAACCACAGGTGAGGACCCAATCAACCCTGTTGACCAGTGCTCTCCTGTTTTGGTGCACAGACAGAGCAGCCTACTGCTTACACTGTCCATTTTACTTCCTCACACATTCATTTAGCATGAATTCAGAGGCTATGCATTCCACCTCCCTTCCTTTGAGAGCTTTCCTGACTAGTAGGAGTTGATCAGACTCCTTTTTTGTTTGAGCTGAGCAAGATTGACAGGAAGACTACCTGTGGTGACCTAGGGAGTCTTATTGAAATCAGACAGGTAGGAAGGCAGGCAGGCAGGCAAACTGTGTCCTTTTTGGGGAGTCTAATATAGGCCACTGAAGCAGAGATCCATGAATACTCCTCCAAACTTCTGAGGGGACTTGAGAAACCTCAAGGGTGTGACTTCCCATTGGGACTTGGAGAAGTCTTTGTTCCATCTGCAAGGACCATGGCTGGTAACCAAAGTGGTCAGCATGGTTGGTCTTCCTGGCCAATGCACCAAATGAATGGCAAACAGAAACACTGAAACAACACCCAGGCTTTATTTTTTATTTTTTGTCTTTTTGAGACAGGGTCTCACTATGCAGTTCAGGCTGGCCTTGAGCTCACTTTTGTAGCCTAGGCTGGTCTTGTACTCACACCAATCCTCCTGCCTCAGCCTCCCAGGTGCTGGGATTACAGTTGTGTGCCATCAGGCCTGACAACACTCAGGTTTTAGAGGCAGGTTTACTTAACGCTGAATGGGCACTGACAGGGAACCAATTGTCCCTGGAAATGTCAGTCTTCAAAGGCCAGGGAGGGAAATTTTTGTGGTCTCTGCAAGAGGGAGTACAAAGACAGAGTGCTTGGTTGCCTGCCTCTCTCTCTCTCTCTCTCTCTCTCTCTGTCTCTCTCTCTCTCTCTCTCTGTCTCTCTCCTTTTCTTTCTTTAAAAAAAAAAAAACCTTTATTTATTTTATGGCCGGCTCAGCCTGCCCTGGGAGTGGAGCTGGCACAGCATGTGGTACTGGGGGATCAAATCATGGTCCTTGTGGTTGCCTAAGCAAGTGCTTTTGAGCCATCTCACTCGCCCCTTGGTTGTCTTTGATTGGCTTTCACAATATGCATCATAGTGACCAGCTATTTCTAGCAGACAGAAGTAACAGGAACATGTTACCTGGGCACTAGGTAACAGACTGGCTTGGGGGCATTTTCTGCTACAAGATCAATAAAACTCTGATCAAGGTTCAGACATGATGTAACATATTGTTATTATCCCTTAGTTATTGCAGACTGATTTGGCCTGCAATCTCCCGAAGAAGTGGGCAGTGAAAGTGTAAATGAATAAATCAATTGATAGGATTTTAGGATTCCAGGAGGTTCAAAAACTCTACAATTTTATACTTAGATTTCCAAGTGTCTGTGTAAACATGTGTAACTGCTTTTATCACATTATATAGGGATTTATTAGAATATCAACGATTGATGGAAAATACTGATTCCAAGTTAAGTGTAAGATGTTTGATATTCAGAAAGACAGTGATGTTAAGTTCAATTACCTATGTTATAGCGTAACAGTATCATGAAGCTTCTCTTCTGGAGGGTTAGAATGTAAGTTTACAGACCAAAAATTAGTGAAAAAGAAGAGCTACAAGGATTGCTAATATTTTGGCCCTAGCCCTTCAAGATCAGGGAGGACTTAGGACATAAGAGAACCTGTGCTGTAACATCCTATAACTCAGTGGTTTCCCAAAGTTTCTGTTCAAGGAGATTATGAGACCACAGAGGAAAGGGATAGATGATGTACAGTCTGACTCTAAGAAGAGTCACCTAGAGTGAAAACAGTCTCTCGGGCTTTCACAGAGCACAAAGTGGTCGAGCAATGGCCATGACTCATCCAGATGGCTGACACTGACAACAGTTCTACAAAGTACATGTACATGGTTTCAAAGTAAATCCTGAGGTGATTTGACTTACCTTGGGAGATATAAAAGTTACATGTTTTTTTATACAGGTCTTGCTTTAACTTGCCCTTAACCATCCAGCAGAAAAGTTAAACCACGAGGCATAAAATGCAAAGCTAGATTAGTATGCTGAGCTGTAAAAGGCTTAAATCAACAGTTTGTGACATTGCCAGTTCTGCCAGTAATCCATCGCAATTATGGAATACTGGACTATATATACAACTACTTTCTCTTAGTTGAATGGGAAGAAATTTTTTTGTACCAACATTGATTAAAAAAACTATCATGTCTATTGGTTGACCATAGTTTTGTCCCACCTCATGCCCACCTAAGCGAGTTTCCATGGTTTCCACCTTAGACCTGCCCCACCGCATGCTTTTATGCTATAAAAGTCCCTGAAAGAGATAGCTTCTGGAGGGCCACCCACTCGGGACCCCCCTCCTGTCCCTCTCTTGAACACGAGCTTTCTTTCTCTCAATAAATATGTTCTGCTCATTAAAAAAAAAAAAAAGAAAGATAAATTATCACGTCTACACCCTGTGCTCTGTACAAATACTATGAGGACAACAATATGCATTGTGTCAATTATTGGGAATGTACTACTATCGTATTTTTAGAAAAAAATTTTTAAAAAGTAATATGGGAGAGACAGAGATAGACTCTCTGTTGCCATTGTTGCTGTTCTGCCGCCATGAACTGGATGCTCTCTGCCTTGTGCCAGTCTGCCTTGAAGCCAGCCAAATATGGACTGAAACCTCCAGTAACTGTGAGCTAAATAAGCCTTTCCTTCCTTCAAAACAAAACAAACAAAGAAAAATAAAAGAAAACAACAACAATAACAATAACAATAAAAAAACCTCTAAACAAATTTGAGATTCTCTGGGGGCTAAGACAAAAACTTCTTTAGGTGGCCTATATTTATTTAGCTACCAAAACAAGAGAGGGGAATACTGTAGAAAGAGGGGGATGCTTAAGGACTTCTTTGAGTAAGACATTATGTTAATTTAGGAGAACTATATTATCTCCAGAAAGGTTTCCACTCAGGCGTGAGATACCTACAGCTATAGTCATTATCTAGTTAATTGAGGTTAGAGCCAGGTGTCTTTAGCTATGGTCCTGTCCTATCGTTTGAGGTGCCCTGGCTTCAGCCGCCATTACAGGCCTCAGTCAGGACCAGTGCCTCACAGAGAATCACTTACCATGAGCCTACTACCGATCTCCAGACAAGAGCCCTAGGTCTTGGACAGACTCACAAGTAAACATGGCCAATTGATTGATATACATGTTGCTCAGAGTCACTTCATAGTGATCTCAATCAATAATGAGTTGGAAAACACTTCTACCTTCACTTTCTGGGAGCAAGGAAGCAGAGGCCTTGGAGCCTTCTTGGTTCCAACCTATTTGCCTCTTTATCTGGCCATTCAACTGGATCTTTTATACTGGACTAAGTAAACAGCACTAACTGAAATAGTAAGCACAATACAACTATCATAGTAAGCACTGAGTTCTGTCAGTTTTTCTGATGAATATTGAACCTAAACAGGGGTCAAGAGAACCTCCAAGTTGGTGTCATCTGGGCAGAGGTAGAGGGAGTCAGGGCACCCTGTTTGTGGATGGCATAAGAAGTGGGGAGCAGTGCTATGTGACTAAGGAGCAGTCCTGAATTCCCATCAGAACTGAGCTGATTTCTAGCACATCTAGCTGCTATCAAAAATGGGAGACTTGGCCAGAATGAAAAAGTGACACATACAGATCACACCACTTTTAACCACATCCCAGCTTGCTAAGTTTCCTCTCCCTCCCATTTGGTCTCTTCTCTTCTCTTTACTCTAAGCTTTACTTCTCCAACTATCTCTTCTCAAAATTCCATCCAGCTTTCTAGCAGAGTTAGCAAAAGCCTCCATGGCCAGCCTGAATGGTTTCAGATCCAACTGCTTCTTATTCTTCTGGCCCATGCTAGTCAGGAGGAGGCTAGCTAGGTGGCTCCATGTAACCCCATCTGAAATCCAAGGAGTTCAAGGTTCAGCAAGACAAAGAGCACTTGGACCTGTTCCTTCTTCAATCACCCTTCCTCAGAGTCCCCTGGACCTCAAGCCTCCTAATCTTCCATGACTACTTCATGCAGGCCTCTGAGCATCGCATGCTCCCTTTCATGGGGCTCCTGGCCTCACCAGCAATTCCTACACTTTAATGTGGAGGAAGTTTTCTTTAGTGCACCATAAAAGGAAAAATGTAAGAACAGGTGCAGAACTCACAAAACAGTTTACTTTCAAACTTTATGCATGCCAGCATGGGTGAGTGAAGATTTTAGCAAACAGAAACATGTCTTCCATGGGTCCACAGGACAGCATTATTATATAGTAGAAGATAGGCACAAACTTTTAACAGGACTGTCTGCTTTCAGATGGATTTTGCTGTGTCTCCCTGCACTTCTAGTATGAGATATTTCTGTTATTATCCATTGATTCTTTCTCTTTTTCTTTTTAATGTATTTAGTACAGGGTCTATAGGGTCTCACTACACAGACTGGATTTATAGTGATCATCCTGTTTTCAGTCTCCCAAGCACTGACACTACAGATGCATGCCACCATGCCCAATCTCAATCACCATCCCAGCATACCCCAGGGGTGGGGTAGCATGGCACACTGGGGATTGAACCAGGTCCCTGAGCTTGCCTAAGCAGGCACTTTAGTCTGCTGAGCTATCTGGCCAGCCCTAATTCTCTCTTCTTTTTCTGCTTGTCTTCTTCCTCCTCCTCTTCTTTATTTGTGGTACTGGGATTAAACCCTGGGCCTTGGCACTCAGCTACAGCCCCAGTTCTCTGTGCCAGAGGCTAAAGGTGCTTACCAGGCAGTTTCTCTTTCTCTTGTGCGGCTATTGGGCAGCTCTTCTCAAGCCTTGCAGGTGATGGGATTGTGTGGCTAGCACTGACTAGTGCAATTGGAAAGAATGAGGAGGGTCAGTGAGACATGAGGCACAGGAAGTTGGTGTTGAGCTCTGTGCTCTCACAGCTTCAATCTCCCCAGCTGACTCAACAGAAGCAGCACTTGTTCCAGATGGCATAGGTAGAATCCACGGCTGTCAGCCAGGATCCCCAAGTCTCTTCCACCCATGTTTTGCTTGAGCAAAAAACAAAACAATACAATATTAATCACCCTCTCTAATAGTTTAATAATGCTATTATGAAGGTTTACTTTATATATGATCAAATGCATATACTTTAAGTGTACAGCTTTATAAGTAACAAAAAATGCAATCACTCTGCAACCACGATGCCAACCAAGACATAGAACAGCCCTCCAACACACTCTCCAGTCATTGTTCTGCCAGTGTCATTTCTCCTCCACCAAAGGGTTTGATTGATTTAAAGAAACAGATCCCATAGTTTAAATTAGTCCCTGGGTCTGACATTCTTTTGGAAACTAATGTAAATTGAATTGTTTATTTTCATTTTAGATCATTCTACCATATAGAAATACAGCTAACTTTTTTTTTTGGCAAGACCAGGGTTCAAACTCATGACCTTGCCCTTGCCAGGCAGGAACTTGTGCCACAGAGCTATCTCCCTGGCCCCTAAATTTTTATATATTGGTATTATACACTATATCCTTGGTGAACTTTTCTTATAAGCTGTAACTGTGTGTGTGTGTGTGTGTGTGTTTGTGTGTGTGTGTGTGTGTGTGTGTGTGTGTGTGTGAGAGAGAGAGAGAGAGAGAGAGAGAGAGAGAGAGAGAGAGAGAGAGAAGAGAGGATTCAGGGGGGTTGGAAGTTTAAGTCCTACCTGGGAAGTTTAACAAAATTTTGTCTCAAAATAATAAATAAAATAGGTTAGGAATACAGTTCAGTGGCAAAGTGCCCCTGCATTCTATCCCCATTTTTTAAAAGAGGTAAAAACAGACCTCCCTATTCTTCATCCTAGGAGGAGAGCTTCCCTTCAGTCTTTGAAAATGGACAAGGCACATCACTTTTCTACTCTATCAGCCCTTCTCTTCTCTTGTTGGCCCAATTTAAGATAATTCACCCCTAAAAGTCCCTCCTCCAGTGCACTCTCCATACTGATTGCCAAAATGCCATTCCAAGGAGCAAGGTCACTTAATCTTAGTAGGGGCCAATGAAAGAACTCTTGAGGGGCAGAGCACTCAGCAAGTACTCTCTGTGATGTCCTCACTTCTTCCCTATCTGGCACTTGTAACTTGCCCAAGGGCACTGCCTCCCAAGAGGCACCCCATCCTGCTCCCCTGAACTGTGCTGTTCTCCCTTTGGGTAGCGCCTAGCTCAGGAGCCTCCTTGGCCAGAGCTGTGTCATTAGGTCACAATTATAGCTGTAAGGAAGAAGGCAGTCTGGGGAGGGAAGTTTCTTCCCCATTACAGAATTTTATTTCCCCCATGTTTTTTGTTTTGAAAAATGCCAAACTCTTAGAAACAGTGCTATAATGGGCTAATGGACTCCAAGCATTTCACCTAGATTTACCTCAACATTTTTTTCTGAACATTTTTAGTTCAGAAACATTTCTTACACTTTTAGTAAGCTGCAGACACTGACACTGAACTCCTAAATATTTCAGCACACATCTTGTTCTACTTCTCATTTGAACATTCTCTTCTTACTTCCCAATATCTATCCTGCATTTTGGTCCTTATTTTAATTCTTTTTTTAATTTCTATGCTGTTTTACCTGATATAGGCTGGCTAGAAGAGTATAGACAGCTGTTTCCCAGACCAGATTTATCTTCTTCTCCTTATACTCAGGTCATACATTTTGACTATTCAACAGATAGTACATGTTCCTTGTATACATTAGGAGTGACATAGGCCAAGCTGTCTCACTATTTCAGTGCTAGGCTTGGTTGTGGTTAAGAAAGTGGCTGCCAGATCTCCTTACTCTGGTAGTTTTCCTTTTGTAATGAATAAAAATTTTGTATGAAGTCTGGGAGATGGGTGAATAGCCTGTTCCCTCACCAATGGTTATAGTATTTTTTGAGGATTTTTGCTTGCTTTGGTAACTTATGAAGGGTTGCAAGGTAGCAATGTTCAGAATCTCAACTCCTGCATTTATTAGCTGGCTTTCTTTTGCAAATAAGAGTTTCTACTATGTTTTTCAATCTGTTTCTCTCATTAAAATAGAGTAATGGATTTTTTTTTAATTAAATGTGCTGGGCCAGCCAGATAGCTTAGTGGACTAAAGCTCCTTTTTAAGTAGAGTGCAGGGACCAGGGTACAATCCCCGGCACCACATTCTGTGCTGGCCCCACCCCCAGGGTACTCTCCACTGAGACTGGGCAGGTTGCCATATGCCTATAATCCCAGCACTTGGGAGGTAGAAAATAGGATCACTATGAGTCCAACCTGTATAGTGAGACCCTGTAGATCCTGTACTAAACATATTAAAATATGATGAAAGAAAAATGAAATGTGTTATCATGTTTTACTTTATCATTCTTGATGCTTGAATTGTTCCAAGAGTGGACAAGGAACCTGAAGAGAGTTTTCTTAACTAGGCAGGTGCAGGGTTGGGCTGTAGGAAACTGGGATTCTGTTATAAGGAAGGGAGGATATGTGCAGGTGGTACTAGTGAGCTGTAACCACACCATACCTTCCCAGAACCTTGGTTTCCTTGGCATAATGATACTCTTGGAATGAATTGAAGCTCAGTGACTTGGTCATGGACCACTGCATGCAGCTACATGAACAGCCTGCCATCATTGTTGCCTTTATTCAGATCCCTGTCCTTCTTTGAATTTATAATGTTGATACAACAGCAAGCAGAAACAGCAACACTTAAGATTAGGAAGCATATTTATTCATGTTGATAGGCACTGATTGAAGTGATTCCCAGAATATCTGGTGGTCTATGCTTGTATGAGATAAACAAGCTGGAAGTATAGCTAGAATGGGTTGTCAATTGGGGCTTGGTTTATACAAGATACATCGGAGTGAGCAGTTAGGCATCACAGTGATCAACCATTTCAAGAGACAGGAGCAACAAGAACTGGAACAGAAACTGGTATCTGGGCAACTAAGAAACTAAACATACTGGCTCACTGGAGGTGGGGGGATTTGCTACACTGCAGCATCTGCACTTGTTTGCTCCTTAGTTTTTTCACCCATGCAAGGCAGATACAGAATTTATTGGGCCATCATCTTAGGACTTACTTGGGCTGCCATAATGTAACACCTACTGTAAGGTTTGTAAAATGCCAAGACTTCTTCACTTCTTCGTCTTCTTCTTCTTCTTCTTTTTTTTTTTTTTTTTTTTTTTTTTGAGACAGGGTCTCGCTATGGAGTTCAGGTTGGCCTTGAGCTCACTTTTGTAGCTCAGGCTGGTCTTGAACTCACAGTGATCCTCCTGCCTCAGCCTCCGAAGTGCTGGGATTACAGGCATGCACCACCATACCCAGTGCCAAGACTTCTTAAGAATTTTACAGAAGGCATAAAGCCACAGACCATCTTGTGGTCCGACCCTTATTTTGCTAAATTAGTTTATTTGTTTGTTTGTTTTTGTATTTTAGGGAAGGGTCTACAGGGTGTTCAGAGTCTCACTACTAGATGAGACTCATAGTTATCTGCCTATTTACAGACGCCCAAGAGCTGGGATTACAGGCTAGTGCCATCACACCCAGTCTCAATTGCCATCTTGTTGTGCCCAAGGGGTGGGCCCAGCAAGGTAGGGCCAGGATTGGATCCAGGGCCCCTGTGCCTGCTTTCAGGAGCTTTAATGTGCTGAGTCAATTTGCTGGCCCTTGCTGAATTAGTTTAGCATGTTAATCCCATTACCATCTAACTCAGAAGTAAAATCCAACCCATTTTCTCAATTTTTACAGCGCTCTGTCAGTCACAGAAGCCAAGCACATGTTCAGGAGATGTGAAAATATTTGGAGCATGGAGCATGCTGACAGTGTGGCACCTAGGCTTTGTGTGCTCACTAGTTGAGGCCATTGCCCAGGTGTTGCATGTACAGGCTATTGAAAGATATGACGTGTCCTTCTCTTGGTGGCTGTCCTCAGCTTCCACGGTTGAGTGATATTGGACATGAAAGAACAGCCCTCATGCCACACAGTGGGGCCATTTCTGCATGTGATTTGTGCTCAGACTCTTGTGAATCCAGGTTGAAGCCAGTCTCCAGCTTTGACCATATTTCCTCTCATTTATTGAGGCATGAATGACAAACATAAATGTATGTATTTAAGGTGTATAACATGTTAATTTTATATATGTTATGCACTGTGGAAAAATTACCACTGTCAAGTTAGTTAATAAATTCATCATCTCAGTTATCACTGTGTATGTGTATGTGAGTGTGTGTGTGTGTGAAGGTATGTTGGGAAGCCTTAAGATTTCCCCACAACAAATTTCAAGTACATAGTACATATAGTACTGTATTATTAACTATAGTCATCATGTTATACATTCTATCATCTCAATTTATTTTTTATATTAAAAGCTTGTGACCATGTCTTTTAAAGTATTTAATGGGCAAATAAAGATCATATATATTCACAGTGAGCAATGCAATGATTTCACATGGTCATACCTTGTGTGATCCTTATTACAGTCAAATTAACTAGCATGTCATGCTATACATTAGACCCATAGAACTTATTTGTCTTCTAATTAAAGTTGGTACCCTTTGACAAGTGTCTCTCCATCATTCCCAGTTCCCAGCCTTCAGTAATCACTGTTCTACCTCATACTCCTATGAGTTCAAAGTTTAAGATTCTATAGGAGAGATTAGAAGATATTTGTCTATGTCTGGCTAGTTTCACTTAGCATAATGTCCTGTAGGCTTATCCATGTTGGCAAAAATAGTAAGATTTCTTTCATTTTTATAGTTGAATAATATTCTGTGAGATATAAACATGTGTATATGAATATGCAAAATATGAGGTATACCTACTCACATTGATTTATCTGTATCTATTTCTCATTTGCTTGATCTATTCATCCACTGATGGACAGTTAAGTTTTTTTCTATATCTTAGGTTTCATGATTAATGTTACAGGTACCTCACTGAAATAATGTTTTCATTTCCTATTTAAATTTCATATTTAAATTTTTGAGAGATCCTTCACTGTCTTCCATAATCCATAATGGCTGTCCTAATATACATTTCTATCAATAGTAGAAAAGGTTTCCCTTTTTTCCATGAACTTGCCAATACTTACTTTTGGCTCATTGCTACCCTAACACATGTGAGGTGATACTGTGTTTTGATTTGCATTTCTCTGATTAATGGCTGCAACGGTTAAGCTTAATTGTTAGCTTAATTATCTTAGGATCTACAGAGTGGATTAGAAAGCCATTTCTGTGTGTGTCTGGATCAGTCATGGAGGCAAGATCTTGGGATCTATATCTGGTCCCTGGCCCCATCCTCTTTTTTTTTTTTTTTTTTTTTTTTTTTTTTTTTTTTTTTTTTTTTTTTTTTTTTTTTTGTCTTTTTGAGACAGGGTCTCGCTATGCAGTTGAGGCTGGTCCTGAGCTCACTTTTGTAGCCCAGGCTGGTCTCGAACTCACACCAATCCTCCTGCCTCAGCCTCCCAAGTGCTGGGATTACAGGTGGGGCCCCATCCTCTTACAGGTTGTTATCCTGATTTGCTTCTTGGTTGCTATGAACTAAACAGCTTGGTTCTGCTATGCTCTTCTGCCATGAAGTTTCTACTTTGGAGCCAGCTGGCCATGGACTGAATCCCTTGAAGGAGTGAACCAAAGGAAGCTCTCTTCCTTTTTTTCTTTTTGTCTTTTTGAGACAGGGTCTCACTATGCAGTTCAGCCTGGCCTTGCACTCACTTTTGTAGGCCAGGCTGGTCTCGAACTCACACTAATCCTCCTGCCTCAGCCTCCCAAGTGCTGGGATTACAGGCGTGCACCACCACACCCGGTGCTCTCTTCCTTAAATTGTGAGTTCTAGGTGATCTGTTCCAGCAATAGGAAAGCTGACAAATGTAATAATGGTGAGGGACACTTGTTTACCTGACAGCCATTTGTATGCCTTCTTTGGAAAAATGTCTATTCTAGTTTTTCTCATAGCTTTAAATTGAGTTGCATATTTTGGCACTGAGTTAATAATATCTTATATATTAATTTATAAATATAGTTATACTTTCTCCCATTCTTTAGACTGTATTTGATTTTATTAATCATTTCTTTGCCATGCAAAGAAACTTTTAGCTTAATGTAGCCTCACTTGTTCACTTTTGCCTTTGTTGTCTATGCTTTTGGTATCATATCCAAAATATTGCAAAGACCAATATCAAGGAGCTTATGTAGTTTTCTTTTTTTAAATTTTTTTTGTCTTTTTGAGACAGGGTCTTGTTATGCAGTTCAGGCTGGCCTTGAGCTCACTTTGGTAGCCCAGGCTGGTCTCGAACTCGCACTGATCCTCCTGCCTCAGCCTCCCAAGTGCTAGGATTACAGGCGTGAGCCACCACACCTGGCTCTGAGTTTATGTAGTTTTCTTACAGGAGCCCTACAGTTTTAGATCTTATGTTTAAGACTTTAATCCATTTTTCACTTGGGAGGCTGAGGCAGGAGGATCGGTGAGAATTCTAGATCAGCCTGGGCTACAAAAGTGAGCTCAAGGCCAGCCTGAACTGCATAGCAAGACCCTGTCTCAAAAAGACAAAAAAAAAGACCTTAATCCATTTTTAGTTGATTTTTGTATATAGTATAATGAAGGATTCAATTACTTCTTTTGTATCTAGATACACAGTTTTCTTTTTCTTGTCTTTTCTTTCTTTCTTTTTTTTTTTTTTTTTTTTTTTTTTTG
>PVJA010017025.1:26597-42463 GCA_004027025.1 Myocastor coypus | reverse complement strand
AACTACAGATCAAACTTCTGCATGAACATAGATGCAGAAAATCTCAATAAAGTCCTAGCAAATAGAACACAGCAAATCATTAAGTAGATTATACATCTTAACCAGGTAGGATTCAATCCAGAAATGCAAGGATGGGTCAACACGTGCAAATGTATAAATGTAATACACTATGGCAGAATAGCCAAATCTAAAAATCCAATGAAGATCTCAATTGATGGAGAAATGGCTTTTCACAAAGTCCAATACTCATTCATGTTCAGAGTCCTACAGAAAATTGGAATAGATATCCTCTACCTCAGTCTGATAAAAACTATGTAGGAAAATCAAATTTATAACAAAATTATAAATGGGGTAACCCTGAAGTGTTTTACTCTTAGATCTGGTACAAGACATGAATATCTTCTATCACCACTCTTATTCAATATAGTTCTGGAACATTGTCTAGATCCATCTGACAAGAGAGAGAAATAAAAAGAATAAAAGTAAAGAAGAAAAAAATTCACTATTTGCCAATGATATGATAGTCTACAAGGAAGATCCAAAAAAATCCACCACAAAGCCACTAGAATTAATAAGTATGTTCTGTAGCATCGCAGGATACAAAGTCAATACCCAACAGTGAATAGCATTCCACTGTATATATAACAAACACAGTGAAATGGAAATTACAAAAACAATACACTTTATAATAACACTGTGGAAAATGAAATACTTAGGAATTAACCTAACTAAAGTAAAATATCATCTATTGAATGAAAACTACATTACTCTGAAAAAAAATTGATCATAGCGATTTTCAGAAAATGGAAATATATTCCCTGCTCCTGGATAGGAAGAAACAGTACTGTGAAGATGACCATACTCTCATAATTGTTTCACAAATTTAATGCAATCCCTATCAAAGTACAATCAACGTATCACACAGACTGAGATAAATCAATCCTGAAATTTATTTGGAGCCAAAAAAGACGTAAACTAACAAAGACAATCCTAGGCAACAAACATAAGGCAAGAAGGCATGACAATTACTACCTTAAAATTAAACTACAAAGTTTGTGAGCTAAAGTCAGCATGGTATTGGCAAATAATAGACCTGAGGATCAGTGGAATAGATTAAAAGTTATAGATGCTACTATAAACACACTCAACATCCTCATCTTTGACAAAGCAGCCAAACATGTTTACTGGAAGAAAGGTAGCCTCTTCAACAATGTTACTGGAAAAACTGGATTTCTACATGCCGAAAACTAAAATGTGAACCAGGTCTATCACCATGCACTAAACTAAAGCCAAAATGGATTAAGTTTCTATATATTAATGCAAAAACACTTAATAGCCTAGAAGAGAAGTTAGTAAGAAATCTTGAAGACATCAGGTTAGGCAAGCAGTTCATGGACAAAAATCAATGTGCATATGTAACACTTAAAAGAACAACAGGGACCTTCTCTTGCTCAGAGTTTTTGCATGTAAAAAGAATTTACCAACAGCGTGAAAAGAAAAACTATAAATTTAAAAAATTTAACTAATACATGTTCAGGCCAAGGTCTTTTATCTGGAATTTATAAAGTACTCAAAAAATTAGGATTCCAAAATTTCAAAACTCAATCCTGAGATTGGCATCTGAGATGAACACACACTTCTCAGAGGAAGAAATGCTAGAAGATAATAAATAGATGCAGAAATGCTGCAAATCACAGGCCATCCTTGAAATGCAAATTGAAAAACATTAAGATACTATCTCACGACAGAAAGAAATGGCATCATAGTGAAATCAACCAACAACAAATGTTGGAGAGTTTGTAGGCAAAAAGGAACACTTCTCCACTGCTGGTGGGAATGCAGACTAGTACAACCATTATGGAAATCGGTATGGGGCCTCCTTAAAGTATGGTAACTAGAAATTCCTTTCAATCCAGCTATCTTCCTACTGAGAATTTTCACAATAGAAGTGGAAACATCCTATCACAGTAATGTTTGTGCTACTATGTTTATAGCAGCACAATTTGTGATAGTCAAATCTTGGAAACAACCAAAATGCCTGAAAAATGGTTGAAAAAGTTGTGGTGTTTTTATGCAATGAAATATTGCTCAGATATAAAGAATGATAAACTTACAATCTTCATATATAAATGGATGTATCTTGATCATATACTCATAAGTGAAATAAACCAGATCTACATGTATAAATATCATGTAGTCTCCCCAGTGTATGCTCTCAAAAGGAGAAGTAAAAATGGAAATACATAACACACCTAACTGGATATCAAGAATTTAAGGATTAAACAAAGAGACATCAATTAGAAAAGTTAGAAAACTTGACAGCTACAAAACCATGCACTTATATGCACAGGGTGATTTAGAAATATGTTCCTGACAATATCAAACAGGTTTTTGATGCTTTCAGTTATTTGGTAGAATTCTCACCTTGACTAAGTATATATTAATATATCTGAAGCAAGCAAATGCAGAGAGGATAGCAATGTGTAATATTAAAACCATGCTTAGGATGCATCTCATTCTTCTTTCAGATGTGTGCTTCTTCTAATGTAATTTTAATTATTGCTATACTCTTAAGAATATGCATTTTATAAGGAAATATATTAAAAGATAATCAGAGACAAGGAAAAAACACAATAAGATTGACCTGCTATAATTTTGTATACCATTAGATTTCTAAATTTCTGTGTAAAACTGTATGTTTTTTATTTATTACATTTTACAGGAGTTTATTAGAATATCAGTGATTGATGGAAAGTACCAGGTCCATGTTAAGTCTAAGTTGTTTGATATTCCGAAAGACAGTGACGTTGAGCTCAAATGTGTATGCCATACAGTAATCATATCATTAAACTTCTCTTCTAGAAGGTTAACTACTTAAATTTGCAGACCAAAAAATTAGACAGAAAGAGTACAACAATAGCCCATGTTTTTTCCCTAGCACCTCTAGGTCAGTGAGGACTCAGGATCTAAGGTAACCCTTACTCTAATATCCTATAACTCATTGGTCTCCCAAACTTTCTGACCAAGGAGATGATGGGCCTACAGAGGAAAGAGTTTGCTGAAGTATAATGTGCCTCAGGAAAGTCAATATAGAGAAAACATTCTCTTAGGCTTTCACAGAGAGCAAGCTGATCAAGAAATGACTGTGACTCATTCAAATAGCTTACACTGACAAAAGATCTGTACACTACTGTACATGGTTTTAGGGTAAATTCTCAGGGGATTTATCTAACTTTGTCAGATACATAAGTTACATTTTTTTGTTATATACGTATTACTTTATCTTGATGTTAACTGTCCAACAGAAAATTTTATCCACAAGGTACAAAAAGTAAACCCATATTAATATGCTGAGTTGTAAAAACTGCAAGTTAACAGATTCTGACAATGCCAGTTCTGCCTATAACCCACTATATTATGGTCCATTGAACTATATATACAGCTACTTTCTCTTCAGTGAAAATAAATATTTGTACTAATATCATTTAGAAAAGTTATCGGTTTTGAATCTTGTACTCTGAATAACTAGTACGATGAGAACAGTACAGATTGTATTAAGTGTTATAGCTGTCCTGCTAACATGTTTTGAAATGGTCTCATTGTTATTTATTTCTTAGTAAAATTAATAGCATTAAAAAGTAAAACATCCTGAAAATTTTTGCTTTAAAATCAGAATAAATAAATAAATAAATAAATAAATAAATAAAGTGCCCACTTAGCCAGGTGCTGGAGACAGTTCAGTCCCAGGGCCGGCTTTGAGGCCTTGCCACCAGGGCACACTGAGATGGGATTGAGACTAGGCATTGTGGTGAACTCCTGTTATCCCAACACTTGAGAAGTTATAAATAGGAGGATCTGTGTGAGTTTATTCTAGGTAGTGAGGATCTTCAGACCTTATATACCTGGTACTAAACAGAAAAAAGGAGGTAAATTTCTAATTTCTATCCATTTTTATTATTTTATTCAATTATTTTCATAAATTTTCTAGGTATATAATGATGTTATCACTTAATAATATGAAATATCTTTTCTTCTTTAATATATATACGTATTTTCCCACTTAGAACAATTTTATGTAATAATAGTGATAATGGATATTCTTGTCTTATTTCTAGGTTTAAACATGTTGGAAATTAATATTTAAGGTAATATTTTACTTGCTAGTACAAATTTTATTTTTAAAGAAATATCACCTAAAAATGGAGATCATGTCTCTTTAGTATTAATGTGCAGAAATATATTTCTGAGAGAAATAATATAAGGGAACCATCCTCAGAGTTTGAATGTTGAGTCAATTGTAGAAAGTCATTTTTTAAGAGTGTCTCAAAGTACTTATATGGACAAAAATATGTACTAATTTCCTATTTTCTATATTTGAAAATATAGCCATATTATTTAGATAATGAAATTGTTAAGCTGAGTGGCATCTGTTTTAAAGGATTTTATACACTATTATTATTTTGTTGCTTGATTTTCTTAATTCAAAATTCAATAAGCATTTGAAGCAGTCAGTGACATGGGTGAGTTCTCAAAAAAATAACGTGATTATATAGAGTACTAAATGAAGCATTCAGACCAGGCAGAACAGAACTCCACAGTAAAGAGGCCCAGTTTGGGAGCAATCAGAGTTTAACTTCAGGATAGAGGTTTGCTTCAAGATCCCGTGGCAAAACCCCCTGCAGAGCAGCTAGGTACTACACTTAGCAAGCCAAATCAGGAGAGCATGTAGACAGTGAGGCAGAGTGGGTTCTCCCCAATGGCTGCAACAGGAAGAGGGTGAATGCAGCAGACAGACCCAAGTCAGGCCCAGCTAGTTGACATCCAGTTTGATAAATCTGACCTGGTGAGATGAGACATACTGCTAAGTCCAGTGGGATCCAGACCTAGAATAGACCTATAAAATAACGCTCTCAAGACAGGTGTCAACTGGGATGAACTAGATAACTATAATGTTTGCTCTAATGGTCTAAAATATAAATAATTTAGCTACAAAAGTTTGTCTATTGCTGAACCTATCTTTTTTAGTGTTGCTAATTTTATTACTGTACATAGCAAATAATATTTACCTTAGCTTCATGTTCTCAATTGGGTAATAATATAGGTTCCTATACTGAAGGACAGATGACGGTGCCAAGCAGGAAAGATTATCTCACTCTCAATCAATAGAGAAGGCGAAATCCTGGGAAATGCACAAAACAAGCAACTGTGATACAGAAGAGACCCCCCCAAATAAAACCACTGTTTTATAGAGAGGCTCTGAACACAGTGACATAGCTAACTACCATCAAATTTCCACAAAAAATAGTATCATAGAAATCAAACTAAAGAGTACTCTCTGAACTATAAAATGACAAAAAGATGGAGGAAAGTGCATTCTCAGGCCCTGAGTCCACAGAGACACTAACAGAGAAGAATTAGAATTCATACACCTGAAATCTCTGATGGAAAACAATCTGATGTAAAAGAAAATAAAACAGTATAAAACAACTGCAGAAGGCTTCAGAGCAAAGTAGATGAGAAATAATCTTCCAAGTAAAATAAAAAGATATGATAACTATAGTGTAAGAATTAATAAGTGTTTCTAAAGACTAAATAACTAAATAAGAGGAGAACAGAAAAATAAAGAAAAGTTCCATGACCAAAATGGAAAAGAAATGGAATGCATGATATATATTGAAAGAGATACTCAGGAGACTAAAAAGTCAGTTAAAAGTTGACAAAACATCTTAATGAAAGGGAAGACAGACATTCAGAATTTGAAGACAATATCACAACGAGTGAAAAGGGGAGGAAAAATAAAAACAACACAGACCCAGAAAATAATTTTTCAACAGCTGCACTATGATGCAAAGAGGAACAGCATAAGAGTAATAAAAAGAAATGAGAAAGAAGGAGTTAACACAAATAATATAGAAAGAATATGGGGAGAAATAATAGCAGAAAACTTTGCAAATATGGGGAAAAGATCTGACATTCAGGTAACCAAGGCTTGTAAAACTCCAAATAACATCAACTCAATGAAAAACCATACCCAGGCATATAATAATCAAAATTCCAGAAATTGAGCACAAGAACAGCATACTAAAAGCCAGTAGAGAAAATAAATATATAATATTTGAAGGAAAAGCACTCAGAATAATGGCAGAATTCCTTTTACAAACCAACAAGTGAAGAAGACCATGGAATGAAGTACTTCAAATTCTACAAGAAAGCAAATTACAATCTAGACTTACATACTTTGAAAAATTCTCTTGAAAGTTTAATGGAGAAATGAAATATCTCCACAAGAAAGAACAACTAAACAATTTCATAACAACAAAGCCACCACTATACAGAGTACTAAAAGATATTCTAGAACAGGATCAAGATGACCACAAGTACTAGAATGAGAATGGAAAGAACCCACCAATAAGGCAAATAATTCAACACAGGAGAAAACCATTTAATCAACAGGAATAAAACAATATGAAAAACGTAATTCCAAACAGATCAATTATAATCATCATTGTAAGTGGACTTAGTTCATCAATGAAAGAAATATAAACTAAAGCCCTATAGGAAATTGGGGGGATTGGGGAAATAGCTCAGTAGAATAAGCATTTGCTTAGCAAGCACAAGGGCCTAAGTTCAATCCTTGGTTCTGAAAAAAAAAAAAGAAAGAAAAGATAAAAATGGTCTCTACTTCAATCTCATAAAAGCTATCTATGACAATCCAGCCATCAACACAATTCAAAAAGGGAAAAATAATTCAAATTGAATTAATAAATTAAATTCTTATTAAATTATTACATAAAATAAATGACGAACAGAGTGAAAAGACAGCACAAAAATTTCAAAAAAAATCTCACACAAGAATCATTGAACGGAGTTTTGTTTAGAATATATAAAGAACTAAAAAGAGAAAGATGTTCCCAAATTTAAAGATCCACTACAAAAATAGGCATCTGAGATTAATACACATTTCTCAAAGGAAGACATACAGAAGGCAAATAAATACTTGCAAAAAAATGGTCCACATCACTGGTCATTCAAAAAACAATGCCAATTAAAACAACTTCGAGATATGTCACTCCAGAAAAAAATGATTACCATAAAGAAATCAACTAATAGCAAATGCTGGAGGGGTGGCAGGTGACAGATACTTTTCTCTACTCCTGGTGAGATTCTAGACTTGTACAGCCATTATGGAAATTTGTATGGAGACTCTTTAAAATTTAGGACTAGAAATCCCATTCAATGCATCGATGCCTTTCTGGGAATTTTCTTGAAAGTGGTGAAAACATCATATCATAGTGATATTTGTGCACCTATGTTTATCACAGCACAGTTTATGATAGCCAAATTTTGGAAATAACCAAAATGTCAATCACTTCAGTAATGGATGAAAAAGATGTTATATTTTTATACCATGGAGTATTATTCAGGTATACAAAAAACCAAACTTGAAACCTTAGTATCTAAGTGGACGCAACTTGAAGCTATACTCATAAGTGAAATAAACCAGATCCACATGTGCAAATATATTGTATTCCTGCTATAAGAATCCCAAGAAAGAAATTAAACATGAAATATATAACAAATACACAAAAAGAAAAAGAAATGGAACTTAACGACTAAATAATAAAGATGTGAGAAAGGAGAAAATATAAGAAAAAAAGTAGGGAAAAGGAAACTAGACAAAAAGACAAAATATGTATATATCAACACTTCCTCAAAGTGATTCATATATATACAACTCATCAACTGCTACTCACGTAATTTTGAGATTGTTCTATGTAATATGAGGCACTTCGCTTCTTTCTAGGCTTGTGATATTAATATCCCCAAATTATATTGCAGGGAAAACTGCGCCTGCTTGTTTGAATTCCTACTTTTTGCTGCATGAGTTCTGAGTCCTTTTCCGCTTTTCCACTGGGCAGTGTCAATTATTAGTGTGTTTTCTGTCTCAGAACTAAATTCTTTCCACCAGCTTATAGCGTTTCTGCTCTTCAATGTGCATCAAGCCACTCTTTGTGGACTGGGCTTCTGAGGTGCCCCACTTGCGCCAGGAAACCCTCTGTGCATACCTTAGGATGTGACTATCATCCAAACCGAAGTGCATTTCTGATCAGAATGGCACAGCAAAAAGCAAACAGTGTACTGTGTTCACCCTCAAAGTACAAGCTAAGGTGTCAGGCAGTATTTAGTACTTAATTCCAGTATTTTCTTCTGAGCTACTTCAAAAACCACATACACCTGGACTGGCTCCTCAACACAGAGCCTTCGCCTAGAATGTGCTCCACAGCTAGAATTCTCTGGGTTTCATGACTTGGGAATTCCCTCTCTGTGACTTTGCCTTGTGTGCATTTCCCACTCAGTCATTGTGGTAGGTGAGTGCAGAAAACCTTAAGTACGGTGATTCTCTGGCTTCTTATTCCCTGTGAAGTCAGTCTTCCACAGTGAAGCCTTTTGCCAACAGAAAAAAACGAAACTAGGTTTTCTGAACAAGATGCCTCTTTCAACGGATAATTCTTTTGTAGTAGCATAGCAAAGGACATAAATCTGTAGCCAACTAACTCTCAGATCACTACAGTAACTAGTGTTTCTGAAGATGCTACATATATGTGTATAGGGAGAGAGGAAGAAGCACAGTATGCAGTGTCCAGTGTGTAGTTATTTCCTCATTGCAAAAACAAAATAACTAAAATCCCCAAATTAAAGGAGCTAAGGCTTGTTTCAACTCAAAGACTGTAATAATTTCAGTTCATTGTTGTCATCACAGCATGACATAAGGTTGTGGTACTGGAGAAATGGTCCAAGGATGATCAAGCAGAAAACAGTAAGGCTGACTTCCTTTTTTTCATTTCTATTTCATCCATGACACCAACCCACTTGTTGTTCTGAGCCATACACAGGGTGGCTCTTCTATCTTCAGTGAATCTATTCAGCCCCATCTAAAACTATCCCAATTTAATCAATGAACTCATTCAGTGGTCATACACCCCTAATCTAGCATCACACACACATCATCCACCTATCTCCTACGAGCCCTGTCATTGAAGCGCCATCTAGGTTTGAAACATAGGACCTAGTTTATGTTTAACTTCACCACACTGCAATTTTTTATATCTTTTAGAATGAACTAACTGCACAACGGAGTTGAAAAGAATGTGACTCATTAATCAAATGTGTATGGCATATTTACATTGTGTAAGGTGTTGGAGATATACATCAATGGTAAAGAAAGACAAAATTTTTGTCCTTGTGGAATTTACATTCCAATGACTTTGGAGAACAGAAGCTTATTGGATCTCAGTTATTCTGGTTGTTGCTATTGTTGCTGTTCTGTATGCTTGTTTGTTTCTTTTTTAAATATTTTTTTTCAGTTTAATGAGAAAAGATAAAATAGCAATGAAACAGTTGCAAAACAGGTTAATAGGACAGTTGCAATAATCAATACATTGCATATTATTGTCTTCATCACAGTTATTCAGAGGACAAGATGTGGACATGAAATGTTGTTTAAACATTATTGGTATAAACCTTTTTTTCTCATTGAACTAAGAGAAAGTAGCTGTGTATCTATCCTGTCTCATATATGTTCTCTCCACAACAAAACAGTCTTTATTTAGACCCATTTTTGTTTTGTTTTGTCAGAGAAGGCTGTACCATTGCTGTTAGAAAAGCTGTATTTGTAGAAGTCTTCACAGGATCTTTTCACACTTGATTCCATTCCAAACATTTTAGGTACTTGAATTCAGCAAAATAACCTAATATAGTCCCATAGTCCATAAAAGTAATCAATTATCAACACAAATTAAAATTGTCCAAATTTGTTGACTTGAACCTTTTAGAGCTCAGAATATTTATAGCTTTACTTTTTATACATTATAGTTACACTCTTACGCTAGATGGTTAAGACCAAGTTAAAGCAAGACATATATAACTAAAAATGTAATTCATAATATCTGATAAGTCCAGTGAAATCCAGTCAGTATGTACCATGAAACTACATACAGTGACTTGTTGATCTTTTGTCAGTGTCAGCCATCTGGATGAGTCATGGTCATTGCTTTACCAATTTGCTCTCTGTGAAAGCCTGAGAGAATTAATTCTCTCTAGTTGACTTTGCTTAGGCACACTATACATCACCAGGGCTTTTGTTCATTGGTCCCATAACCTCCTTGAACAGAAAATGTGGGATAGTACTTAGTTACAATTTGTAATAGCAGAGGTTCTGTTATGTCTTTAGTCCTCACTGTTCACTGACCTTGAAGACCTAGGGCTAAATAATTGGATATCCTTGTAGCTTGTCTATTTCTCTGTTTTTTGGTCTGCAAATTTTAGTTGGCAAACATCCAGAAGAGGAGCTTAATGGTATTATTACACTTGAACAGAAGCGCTTAAGCTTAACATCACTCGGTCTGCATGTCACATACCTTAGATATAAAATGTAACTGCTATTTTAAAGCAACTATGGATATTTAAAATATAAATCCCCATAGAACGTTATATTTGTTTCTTTCAAATGAATTGATTTTGCATACCTTAATGCATATCACTTTCCACTGAGACAAACTGCCTTACAAAGGTTTAAGTAAAACAGTAGAAAATAAATGATCATTTTCCTTTCTCATTTTCTGATTGTCTTTCTAAACTACCTCCACTTTACCCCTCACATCCTCACATTATTCCAAGCCACTACGCTTCATCATGACACTGGCAAATAAATGCTGAGATTTAAATCACTTTATAATAATAGTAGAAAACTAATCAATATAGAAATGTCATCCAAACATCAAAATCTATAACCTCAAATTGTGTTAGACTAGGAGAATGGGAAACAGAAGAAAGTAAGAGGGAGGGATTGAAGCAAAGAAAGGAATTTAAAGAAAGAAGAGGAGAAAAACAAGCTAGGCCTTATGAATGCACATAAATTGCATATCAGTTTTTACACACTGCTACAATGTTGATTGCTGTTTCAAGAGGAAAATTGCAATTCCATATGAATTTCCACATTTAACTTAAGAAGTAAATACATGTAAAGTTGTGTAGACAGATCAAAAAGGAAAATATCCTTTATTTTTGGATATTGACAATCATTAAAGTATTATTTCAATGATTTTTCTTGAACTTCCCATCTGAAACATTTTCAAAAGCAGAAAATGAATGGTACGGATTTTGATTTTCCTTAGAACCTGAGTTTATTTTGTAGCTGTAACCATATTATTCATAAATATACTTTCTAAATGGCAAAACTGAAGACTAGCTCTTTGAACACAAACGCATTTATCATTGGTTTTATTTGGCCACATTAATTGTTTGAAAATAGTGTTTCTCCTTTGGGAAATGGAATTGTTTATTCTTAAAGAAAGCAATGATGTGTAGAAAATTTGAAATAACCATTACTGCACGGCGATACCCTGTCTCAAAAAGACAAAAAATAAATAAATAAATAAATAAGAGGAGGTCCCATTTGTGGAGATTTTGTAGCATTTCCATTGGAGTGTGATTTTCATTTCTGAACACGTTTGGCCCCTATTTTTTTTTTTTTTTTGTCTTTTTGAGACAGGGTCTTACTGTGCAGTTGAGGCTGGCCTTGAGCTCGCTTTTGTAGCCCAGGCTAGTCTCGAACTCGCACTGATCCTCATGCCTCAGCCTCCTGAGTGCTAGGGTTACAGGTGTGCGCCACCACGCCCAGCTAGGCCCCTATTTTTTTATAAGGAGGCTGAGTGTGTTTTCAGTTGTATCTACATCTTCTAATGTGTTCCATTAATTCTCAGGTCTTTTTTGCCAGTACCATGCTGATTTTATCACAGTAGCCTTGACATATAATTTCACAAAAAGTATTGTACTGCCTCCTGCCTTTCCTTTCTTGTCCATGATAGTTTTTGCTATTCTAGGCATTTTCTAATTTCAGATAAATTTTAGGAATATTTTCTCTAGATCTGTCAGGTATGTTGGAGCTCTTTTTTAAGGGATTGCTTTCAATCTCTATAGCAATTTTGCGAGTATGGCCATCTTCACAATGCTGGTTCTTCCTCTCCAGAAACAAAGAACATATTTCCATTTTTTGAAAATGTCTTCAATCTCTTTTTTCAGTGTACTATAATTTTCACTGTACTTATTTTAGTTCATTGGATTAATTCATGGGTATTTATTTCTTTTTGATATTATTGTGAAGACCATTATTGCTCTCATTTCTTTCTTTAATTGTTTTCTATCTGTGTAAAGGAATGCTATGGATTTATGAGCATTGCGTTTTAACCTGCTATGGTACTGAATTTGTTTATTAATTCTAGATGTCTCTTGGTGGATTTTTTTGGTTCTTCCAAGTAGAGTATCATGCTGTGAAAAAAAAAATGACTGTTTAGGTCCTTCTTTGCCGATTCTTATTCATTTTCTTTCTCTCTCTCATCTAATGGCTGTAGATAATGATATAAATACTGTATTGAATAGGAATGGTCATAGAGGACATCCTTGTGTTGTTCCTGATGTGAATTTTTCCCATTTGGAATTATGTTAGCTGTTGTTTTGTCATAGATGGCTTTTATCAGATTTAGGTAGACACCATCTATTCAAATTTTTGTTAGGGCTTTTCTTATGTAAGAAAACAGGACTTTATCAAAAGCATTTTGAGCATCACCTGAGATGACCATGTAGTTTTGGTTTTGGTTCTATTGTCTATAGTCTATTACAATTGTAGATTTACATATGTCATACCATCCTTTTATCTGTGGTATGAATCCTACTGAACATAGTGTGATCAACATCTTGGCGATTTGCTGTAATCTATTTGCTAGGATTTTGTGAGGAATTTTTTTTATCTATGTGCATAGGGGCTTGGCCTATAGTTCTCTATTTTGTTGACTCTTTCTCTGGTTTTGATATCAGTAATATGCTAGCTTATAGGAAATATCTTCAGAGTATTGCATGTTTTCAATTTCTTTACCTATGATTTCATCAGGACCAGGGAATTCATTTTCAGGATTTTTTTCAATGTCACTGGCTGATATTGGGTTATTCAGAGTTTTATATCTTCTTGATCCAGTTTTGATAATTTCTACCTATCTATGAACCTATTTTTTCTCTGTGTTTGATTCTGTCAGAGTAAAGCGTTTCAAAGCTATTTATGATCAGAATTTCCAAAGGATCTGCCATAATTTTGTCCTTTTCATTCATTATTTCTTGAATTTGAGCTTTTTCTTTCTTCTTTTTGATGGTTATCTAAGTATTAATAAATTTTATTTAATCTGTCAAAGAACCCGCTTGTTGACTCACTAAATCTTTGTATTATTTATTTTCCTCAATGGCATTAATTTATGCTTTAAGCTGGGCATGGTGGTGCATACCTGTAATCCCAGCACTTGGGAGGCTGAGGCAGGAGGATCAGTGTGAGTTCAAGACCAGCCTGGGCTACAAAAGTGAGCTCAAGGACAGCCTGAACTGCATAGTTAGACCCTGTGTCAAAAAGAAAAAAAATATGCTTTAATCTTTATATTTCCTCCTGTGTCTGGGTTTAGGCTTGGATTGTTCTATGTTTTCTCGAAGCTGGAGGTCAAGGATTAGGATATTTATTTGTTGTTGCTGTTTTCCTAATGTGTGAGTTCACCACTGCTCTTATTGCTTCTCACAAACTCCTGTAAATTGTTCTTGGGTTTTGTTAGTTAAATGATACTCTTTAATCTTTTGTTTAAGTTTGTCTGTGATTTATTGGTTACTGAATTGGGTGTTATATAATTTCTATGTATTTCTATTATTTGTGTTTATTTTGTCATTTATTTCCAGTTGTACTGCACTGTGGTCAGACAATATGCTTGGGATAATTTCTATTTTCTTTCATATACTTAAGCATGCCCTATGGACTAGTATGCAGTCTATCTTTTAAAAAAAAGTCCCATGTGCAAATGAAAATAATGTGTATTCAGATGTTAGGTAGAACATTTTGTATTTGTCCAGTACATCAATTTGTTCAAAATTTGGTTCACTTGTGCTACCTCTCTGCTAATTCTTTGTTTGCCTGACCTATTTTTGATTGTTGTATTAGATATAATATTTCTCATGCCCTTTAAAATATGGCTTATGTTGTTGGGTGCTACTATATTTGGTGCATACATATTTACAACTGTTATCTCCTTCTCCTGAATTTTTTCCTTTACCAGTATCAATGACATTCTGCATCTTATTTGATCATTTTTGGCTTGAAGCGCAGATTTTCTGAAAACAAAATATCCTGCTTTTTGTGAGGTTATGAAACATGTAATATTGTTTCCCTTCTTTTGACTTTCAACCTTTGAATTTCTTTCTGGGTTAAATATGTGTCATGCATACAACATGTTGTTGGACTTTGTTTATTCATCCACTGTGCTCTCTATTCTTTTTAATTGTTAAATTGAGTCCATTTACAGTGGTGGTTATATTGATATGTACTGACTTAGCTTTTTCATGTTATTTTCCTTTTGATGGTTCCCTACCTTTATCCAGTTCGCCATTTTTGGAGGATCTTTTCTGTTGTTGTCCTTGAAATTGTGGGTATTTTCTAAGCATTTTAGAATATCCTTTAGTATTTTGTGTAGTTTTTGTTTAGTCTTTTTTGTTCATTTGTTCTTTCTTTCTTTCTTTTTTTGTTCAGTCTTTATGAACATATTTGGTGGTATTTTTGTGGAAGTATCTCACTTCTCCATTAAACTTGAAAGATAATTTTTCAGGGTATATCAGTCCAGGTTGCAATTTGTTTTCTTGGAAGATTTGAAGTAGTTTACTCCATTCACTTTTTTACTTAATTGTTTGTAATTAGAAATGTGTTGGTATTCTGATGGGTTTTCCTATGCATATGATCTGTTTCTTTTCCCTAGTGGCTGTCAATGTATTCATGCTGTTTTTTCTGGGATCTTGACTAATATGTCTTGGTGTAGTTTAATGGGGTTGATATTATTTGCAGTTCTACATGCCTCAGTTACACAAATGTCAGATTTGCCCCAAATTTGTGAAATATTGTGTTATTAGTTCTGCTCATATTCTTTTTATGGCACTTGTGTTGCCTCTCTCATTCTTCCTAATGCTCAATAATCCTATGTCATTCATGTTTTCATCATCTTGCTAGTGTGGAATTATTGCCTGGAGGCTAGTTGTTATTAAGGGTTTTTTCCTTAACTTTTCACAAGCTGCAATGGTGTTTTTAAGGTCTAAAAAATCTATCACAGATTTTATTCAAACGGTGATTGAGTTTTTAATTTCCTCTACATATATCTTTGAATCTGCTTCATGCATTCTGTTTCACTCCTATATTATTCATTCAAGGTTTTCATCATTTTTCTATTCTTTACATTTTCAGTGCTTTCATCAGGAATTTTTTGTGCTTCTTTGAATCTGCTTCATGCATTCTGTTTCACTCCTATATTATTCATTCAAGGCTTTCATCACTTTTCTATTCTTTACATTTTCAGTGCTTTCTTTAGGATTTTTTTGTGCTTCTTTCATTGTAGTTATCATTTCTTTTTATACCTGTGAAATTATCTCTGATCTGATTTCCTCTATACTGTTCTGCATTTGTTTCTTTACTTCAGTTGCTATTATTTCAGATATTTCATGTGTATGGTTTCCAATTTCTTCTATGCTTATATCTTCTGCATTTGTTCTTGGTGGACTCAGGGTCTGAGAATGTATTTTGTTCATTCTTTTAGTCATTTTCTACTTCATAAAGAACTCATTATTTTGATAACTGTGATATTGTTTCGTGAAAATTTGCTAGGAGGTAGCTGTATCACTGGAGTCAGACACCATCTGTAAATCATCTGTATTTTTTGTGTGTGTGTATCTTATCTCAGAAATTTTTGTTTTGTGTGTGTCCCAAGATTTTACCTTCTCTGTTTTCTTTCTTTTTTTTT
>PVJA010017025.1:0-26497 GCA_004027025.1 Myocastor coypus | reverse complement strand
ACCACTGAGCCATCCTGCCAGGTCCCTACTTTCTCTGTTGATTGAGTGAGATATAGCTTTTTGTTTGGCTATATCTTCTGTCTTCCATTGTAGGGTTTTGGTGAAGTGATTACCAAAGCCCCTCCCCATATTAATACCCAAAGGCAAACATGTGGTCAAGACAAATATACCTTCCTATTTAAAAAAAATCCCAATTAGTAATACTTAGAACAGCTGGTGAAGTTTGGAGACTAACAAACTTGTTATTAATGAGTTTGTACGTTAGATCATGGGAACAAAAATTATAACTGCATAACTAAGCACATATTCAATCGTGAATGTACTTAACTTAATTCCCATGAGTTGTCTGTGCACCTCCTTGTATACAACTAGCATCTTCCAGCCAGACTGGTTCAACCCAGTTACCTGCTGCTGTGTCTGTGTAAGGAGAATGCTCCTGTAGTTCTATGCCTCAGTTTGGACTTGGCTGGGTCCAACACTGTGTAATGGGCTAGTTGTGCCCAATATCTTCCACATCCATGGCTCTTTCCAGGTAGGAATGCAGAGATGGAATAGGCTAGCTGCACCCAGTGGCTTTGGTCCCAGGGTTCTGAGAAAATTCTGGTTTCTATTACTAAATTTTTCATTAATTAGCTATATGATTTTGGCCCATTTGTTTAAATTTTTCAGAATACTTTTATCTTATACATAAAATGTCAGTATTGATTAGTTTTCTCAGATCTACATTAATTAATTAATTTATTTATTCAATTAATTTTTGTGAAATGCCAGAGTATATAAAAGATTCAGACAAATAAAATGAGTAATATAATCATTAAGTCTCCACAATTCTGTGGCTATATAAGTGGTTTTATAGGTAAAGACATTAAAAAGGAATTGCTAAATTATTTCCTGAACTTAGTTTTATAATTTTCAATTATGTTCAATTCCAGATGAAAAATTACCCATTAAATTTATATTAGTTGCTTATTTTTTTCCCTTTATTCATTTTTAATCAGTATAAGATAAATTAATTAAGTTATTTCAGTTTTGTCTTTGGCAAATACTAAGACTTGATTCCAATGTACAGGAATTTTTCTCTTGGATTAATTAGATGTATAATTTTTAAATGCCTAATTATAATAAACCATCATATTAGGTATGAGGAGGCTGTTATAACCAGAGTTTAATTCCACAGTGTAGTTTTGCAGTTTTTTCACACATCTCGGGTTGGAAAAGAATTGACATTTTCGAAAATATTCTCACTTGACTGCCTCTGAGTACAAATGATTATAGCTATTTATACTCTTGTGATATTAAAAGAGGAAAACATCTCTTCATTTTGTATGTACATGTGCCTTCTGCATGTATATTTAATGAAGACTAAAGCGATTGTCATGAACAATATATGACACATAATTTCTTTCATTGTACTTAAATGGTCATACTATGATATTCTTATTTGATCTCACTACACTGTGGTTTTCTTTGACATTTTGATCTCACTCATGCATGAACTTATAAATTCAAACAGAGCTATTATGTCACAGGGTGTCACACCATAGCATGATCTTTCTGCAGTTGCAACTACTGATTCATATTTGTGCAATGTACGTTCAAATTGCATGAGGTTGGTGATCAGTGTTGTTGTTACCCTTTTTCCTTGGATAGGGATTATATTCAGTATTTAGTTTTGTAATGAGACTGAGCTCCTTTTGTTTAAAGTTTCCTATACTTTTGACTTCAGGCTTGGTTTTTTGTTTGTATTTTCTAGGGAAGGGTCTTAAGGATGTTCAGGGTCTCACTACTAGATCAGACTCAGTGATCCAGCTGTTCACAACCTCCCGAGAGCTGGGAATACAAGCATGCACCACCACACCTACTCTCAATTGCCATCTCAGCACACCCTGTGGGTGGAGCTAGCATGGCAGGGCAGGGATGGAACTCCAGGCCTCTACTCCTGCTTGCAGGCACTTTAATGCACTGACCTATTTGATGGATGCTGATTTTTTATTTTTAACTCCTAAACTTAAAAAAATTCTAAGTCTATTATAAGTCAAACATTATTTGTATATTACTATGGGTATCTTCCTTACAGATTGGCCTGGGAAGCCTGGGAATTTGGCCAATATTCTGAAAACGTGATGATCATCTTTGAAAATAATTAAGATTAATGAAAAGAGCCCATTGGTTTCTACATTAACTGGAGTTTTCTTTTATTATAAGTGGTCTGCAAGGTAATTAAGTTTAACCAGGACATAAATTTGGCAAATATTTTTTAAAAGATAAGCTCTATATTTAAGAAACTGCATGGAAAAAAAAACTGAAATAAATAAATGAGAGAAGAAAGGCACATGTGAGTCCTAAAGAAGGTTAGAGAATCAACAGGGCAAAAGGACCAGGGGATGTATGGTGAAAACAGTTCTTGAATTGATTTTATACTTTGTATGGCTATTGAGATGCTGCACAAAATGGGAAACAATTTGAAGACAGATTCAAGGATGAGATAATGCAGGGTAAGTGCAAGGAATATTGGCAAATTAAAAATATTATTTCCACTAAATTCTTGAAGTACTTCAAAATAAACATTACTATACTCTTAATTATATTTTTTCTGTTTTTATGTTAGAATCCTCACATTAGAAATGATCTGGGTAATTTTGAACTTCTAAGATAGCATAGTTTTCCCTGATTTTCCTTTTACTCAGAGAAGTTTCTTCGGTTAGAGTTTGATTTTTACCATTTCCTAACATCTCTTTCTGTTTTCCAGAAAGTATCTTGTATCAGCTAAGCCAAGTGCTTCATTTCCTTGTTTCCAGCATGTCATACCAAGACACACACACACACACACACACACACACACGCACGCACGCACGCACGCACACACGCGCACACGCGCACACACACACTCACACACACACACCAGATTTCCGTAGCTATAACTTTGGCTTTCTCTTCATTCTCAAAAAGCTAAGTTCACGAACAGTGAAATACTGTTAGTGACATAGGAAAATAAATCTCCCAACCTGAAAGATAGCTGGGCTGAGTTTGCATTCTGTGTAGCTGAAGCATAAATTTTAGGTAGAACAGAGGATAAGAGCAACATATACTCATTGGGGGAAAGAAAATTCTTGTCCCAGAAAAGTACAGAAGGGAAACCTGTGCAGGTTTTCCAGAAAGCTGTACTTTCTGGAGATTTTTATAATGCAAATCCATGTGATGAGACAGGTCTAAGGTGGAGAACACTGGAACGTGTTAAGTAGGCATGCAGCAAGAAAATCTATGGTCAGTCAGTAAGACAGCAAGCACAGTCACTCATTTAAAATTGGTAAATCCAGGACCAAATGGAGGAAAAGCTCACATAGTATGTGGGCATGTTGAGTGGGCACGAGTAAAGAACAGGTGCTTTTCTTGTAGGGGCCAGTGTTAGTGACTGTCAGGTGTCCTTAAGGTGACAAATTCATTTAGAAATTCAGTCCTGGATGACTATCTTTAGGGAGGTATGTGTCTGCATTTGTTTACTCTTTTGTCTTGAGGTCTGGCCCACAGAAGCATCCCTCTATCCCATAGATGCAAAGTTATGTTATGCTCCATAATGTCTCATTGGAGACCTAGCCCTGTCTGATGACCCATAATATTTCTATCTAACTCAGCTTCATAAAACAACAGTATAGCATTTATGTATACCGCATCATGCTATGTCACACTATGACATCCAGGAGTAGACTGCAAGCTACTGCTCTGTCATGTCATGCCATGCTCTGCTAGAATGCATAGTTCCTTCAACTGAGCATTGGTAAAGAACTAGCAAAGCAATGTAAAACAATGATAATTTATTTGAAGATGACAAATAAGGGAAAGAAAAATATAAATCCACACTACAGAAATGAATTCACAGATGAATTGTACATGACATTTTTGTCTAAATCACCTTTTATTGAGATCTTTGTCCCTTGTAGGCTCTTGGAATATGATTTGCTCCCTGGATTTTCTTTCAACACATCCTTGTTTCTTCAGGCCCTGTGATCTGCTAGGGTTATGGATCAGGGTGTTAGGGTTAGGTAGTTTAGTGTTAAAGATTAAATAAAGGAAAAGTCTGCCATTGTTCTTCTTAAGTTAGTCAAGTTCTCTAGCAATACACCAGTCCTGAATATCTTCTTCATCATTTGCATTCATGTTTCTAATTACTCAAGCTGCCTTTCTGTTATTAATTACTGAAGTCTTGTTGCAGAGGTCAAAACTGGCCTATTATTTTTAAATAAAATTCAAGGAGGGCTTCATTCTATCTTTCTTCACCCATCGAGCCCCTGTCTCTACACTGCAATGACAGAAAAAAGAACTCTCCATGGCCATGACAAACGAGGCTATCAGGCCTAAAAGTGAGAGATGTATCATGTGTTTTGATCTTACGTTATACAAAATGGTTCTAGTATTCTACTTGAGCTCAAGTGGGTGGTTGAATGTGATTAAGGAGGAAGGGCTTGATGATGATGCCTGGGGTCCTATGAGTAAAGAAAGTGATTTCCTCTGTCCTGAATGTTCTACCTGGAACAAAAACAATCCTAGAAATGTATTAGGTAATATAAGCTTTTTTATGACACTAGGGAACAAGAGATTGAACCTACAGTCTTAGCATGGTGCCCCAGCAATTTTGTTTTCATTGTCTAATTTTTTTCTTTTTTTTTTGCCTTTTTGAGACAGAGTCTCGCTATGCAGTTGAGGCTGGTCCTGAGCTCACTTTTGTAGCCCAGGCTGGTCTCGAACTCGCACCAATCCTCCTGCCTCAGCCTCCCGAGTGCTGGGATTACAGGCGTGAGCCACCACGCCCGGCTGTCTAATTTTACAGTCTCTTACTAAGTTGCAATGGGTAGATTCAGAGTTTTAATCCTGTTGTTTCAGTCTTCCAGAGTGCTGAAGTCCATTAGCTCAACCTTTTAAAGAGTCGATGCTGCTAAAACACAACATCACTTCTATCCAAGGCCCCTTATGTTATAGGAAGTTGAGTTAGATAGCAAATTACAGGGCTAGGCGGTCAAAGGAACCAGTATGGAAGGCACAATAACTTGCAACTATGGGAGAGACAGACACTCTCACTGTGGTCCAGAACTTAAGATAAAAGATCATATAAATGCATACCTCCCTAAAGATAAGCATGAGGATTGATAATCACCTTGAGGAAGGCAGGAAGAGTCAATAACCCAGTCCCCTACAGGATAAATTCCAGTTCTATATTCATGCCCATTTGCCAGGTGACTCCATTCTCAATTCAGTCCTGGATTTAATTGGTTTTACCTGAGGCATTGTGGTAGTCTTATTAGTTAACCATTGTTTTTTACCATCTCATGATCACCTAGTAATTGCCCATAGTTTGTACTTAGACCCACCTCAACTCATGTGTTTTTTTCTATGAAAATGCCCAGAAGAAAGGCAGATTCCTTGGCAACCAGATCTAGTTCCATTTCTGTCCCTCTTTCTGACAGAAGCTCTCTTTCCCAAAATAAAGATATTCTGCTCTTAACCTCCATTGTTCATGAAATTAATTCTTCAGTTTTAGAGAACCTGAACTCATTCAAGGTATCTTTCAGGGTGGAAATTTCATTTCATTATATCACTGTGGTCATCTATTGGGAGACTCCCTTGGAAGCTCAGTAGACATTGTTATTACTTCCAAAAAATCTTCCTAACAATCAAAATGTAAATAAAAGGTGACACATTTTCTACCCAAAAGAAACTCACAATTTAGTGGAGAAATTCTTTGTGTATAAGAATGTTTTGAAGCCAGTCTTGTCTGAGGAAGACACATACAGAAAGGAGATTATACAAACCTGTAATGGAATGATGAACTTTACATTGTGCATCCTGTAGTTTAGGCCTACTTGTTCTATTCCACCAAGTGGACCATTAAGTGAATTTATTGCTAAGTGAGGACTTGTACGTAGTATGTACATTACAATATTCAGAATAAAGTTATGGTCAATGAAAACTTCAACTTGATGACTTTGCTTTTAGATACATAAATCTTAACTTGCCATACTTCAATGTATCACAGAACATAAAACTAGCACTCTATAGTACAATACAAACAGCAAAAATCTTGTGCTGTATAAACAAGGTTAACAGTATAAAAAGTGTGTTTGAAACTACTAACAAGATGTACAGAACTGTCCAAAGAAAATGAGAGATCATAAATACACGTGACATGACTTGAATCATAATGGAAGATCATAAGTCCAAATAGCATGCCCTCATCAAGTCTGAACAGACATTAAATGAGGAATATCTGTATTTATTATCACGAGAAATTTTGTATGGAATTATCACGCTTTGGGAAGATTATTGATGCCTGAAGATATAAAGATGTTCCTAAATTTAGACTGCGACCTTGCTAAAAGTTCAGCAAATTGTGCAGTGTCAAATAACTAGACTAATAAAGAATTAGTAATAATAAATCATGGCTAATTTTATCAAATAAATTATGCAATATTGCTGTGGCAGAATTTTGCATAAAAATTTTAAGTGGAGCTAAAGGTATCAAAGAATTGTAATTTCTGAAGTTTTGCCTAGTGATTTGTTAGATACTTTCAATTAGCTGCATAAATTGGCTGAATGTCTTAATTAGCTGCGCTAATTCTAACATGAATCAGATATATGACTGGAGGTAGTCATACTTCATTACAATACATTGTGCTGGAAGGGATTGCTCCTATTTATCATGTCAATTTCAGAGGAAGAGGAAAGAATCAGGGAAAACTCAAAATGGAACAGATCAAATTGAATCAATAAGCAATAGGGAGTTGTTAGGCATCAGACATCAGACAATAAACTACATGAATCAAGAATGACCATTGAGTGGGGCTGGGGAGATAGCTCCGTGGCACAAGTGCCTGCCTGGCAAGTGCAAGGTCGTGAGTTTGAACCTCAGTCCCACAAAAAAAAAAAAAAAAAAAAAAAAAAAAAAAAAAAAAAAAAAAAAAAAAAAAAGAATGACCATTGAGGAAATGGTATCTACTATTTACTGTAGCATTTTCCTGAGTTCTAAACATATCATCTCTTTTATTTCAATGCCATTTTATCTTCTTTGTAACTTCCAAATTAGGGTAGTAGTGGTTAAATAGTTTCCTGTAATTTCTTAACAAATAATTGGTATCAATGAGAATCAAACTTGAAACTTCCCAACACTAAAGCCATCTCTCTTCATTACAATTTTTTGTCATCTGTCAAAATGCTGAATCATCATAATTAGGCTGATGAGTTAATTAAAGATGTAAGTCACCCTAATATTAAACCTTTTAGAGATTTCAATGACACTAACAGCCCACTCTGGCATGCTTGCTGTAAGCTCATCACCACTATTGTAAAAGATTAACGTTAGCATGGCAATGATGGATATCGCACAAATTTGCTGCCTATAGCCTGGGAGGATAGAGAAAACCATCTCCATTTCAAAGTGCAGACTTTGGGCTAGTAAAAACCACCTTATACTGACGTGCTGGTTTACATTGCTTAAGGATTCCTCTTTTTACATCTGTAATTTGAATAGTAATGTTGTTTGGATATTGTGATTAGAAGGTATTGAAAGTAAGATTCTGTGATACAAAAAAAATAACATTTTAGGCTAAATGAGAATGTCAAAGTAGCTGTAAAGTGGCCATATTATTCAGGGAAGTGTGAATACAATGGTAAACAAAGTGAGATGGAAGACTATAGGAAATAACTGTATTAGTTTTACATGTTAAACTTTATTGTAGTCATTGGTCAACTGAAAACTTCACTTTCAAAATGCAGTACATTCTCCACCTTCTCATTTTCATTTGTTTCTGATTTCAATTGTAGATGATAGGGGAGTATACGTAAATGTGTGTGTGTGTGTGTGTGTGTGTGTGTGTGTGTGTGTCTGTGTGTGTGTGACACCGGGGATTGAACTCAGGACCGTATATTTACCAGGCAGGCACTTATTCCACTGAGCTATATCCGTGGCACAGTATATGTATTATCATATGAGCTGTGACTGTCTCATTAGATATATTGTGCTGATTGAAATTTCCAGTTTATTTTACTTAATACAGAATTCCTTACATGTTTCAAAGTATGTAAACTGATATAGAGGACTCATGGAGGGATTTCATTGTGGGTTTATCATTACATAGTTTACTTGTACCCTGAAATTATCTCGATTCCTCAGTGGAAATGCCATGCGTGGTGAATATTTAACAACTACTTTAATTTAGTAGTAATTATATTTAGTTGGATATGGAGTTTTATACCTATAATTCCACTACTCAGTGGTTAAAATTAGAGGATTAAAATTTCTAGGCCATCCCAGGCAAATAGTGAAACCCTGCCTCAAAAAATCACACAAAGCAAATAGGCACGGTGCCGGGGGTTCAAACTCCAGGCCTGCCTTGCTGACGATGCTTACAGAACATAGTGAAAGGGCAATGGAGACTGGGCATAGAGGCACGCACCTGTAATACCAGCTATTGGGAAGCTGTAAACAGGCAGATCACTACAAGTCTGATCTAGTAGTGAGACCATGAACACCCTCCAAATTAAAAAATACAGAAAAAACAAATAGAAATGATCAAAATAACCCAAATAAACTATTTTTCTTGTTTCGTTCTTCTTGTTGTTCTTGTTCTTATTTTGTTCTTGCTCGCCTTGTTGTTGTTGCTATTGTTCTTCTTCTTCTTCATTTTATTTATTTATATTTTTACTCTAAGCAATTTGATACATCCCTTGACCCCCATTGCACAGGCATGGAGCTTCTGCAGACACTGCTGTATTGTATGTTATGAGTCAGTGCTGAAAGAAACAATAACAAGACCCAGTGAATATAGCTTGAGAGGTCTCACTGAGATTAGTCTCTCTGTAAGAGAGCCCAGAGCCACAGAAACATCTCACATTTATTAAGGGCTAAAAGCAGGCTAAGTAATGTGCATAACTACTTTGGTGAACATAAGCTATTCTATTAACTTCAGTAATTTACCTAGCATTACATTTTCATAATGCTAGTCATTAACATCACAAGTGTTAAACAGCAAAGGACCCTAGCGAGAAAAGCCATTATATGCAGCTTTCATTCCTAGCTTTCTAGAATTTATAAGAGAGAAAACATTTTTCCTTGACCTCAGCTCATTGTTACTTGTTCCCTCAGGACATTAGGCTTTTGTCTCATATCCATATTTCTATACTGGTCTAATAATTTGAAAACAGGAGGATTCTCGGTAGCCATGAGTTCCTCATGAATCTGGTCTACAGCTACCACATACACTGACACTTTGTTGACTATAAAACAGCTTGCTAACTAGAACTGCCAGCCTTGATGAGGTCTACCCTGTTCACCAATACAGTGGAAAACTTACTGACACATGTTCCATTATTCTCCTCTCACTGCAAGTCAGGGTGATTATTGGTGGCTTCAAAAATTCCTAAATGGCATATAGTGCTGGGCAAGGTAGAGTTCCACCAATTAATTGCTAGCTTCAAACACCTGTTGAAGATTCTTAGGACCATTGTCTTAACTATCTTGTGTGTATAAATGCATGGTTTTTTACTCCTGCCATGCTTCCTAACTTTTCTCCTTGCACTCTCTTCATTATTTAATCCTTAAGCTTAACTTTCCATTTAACTGTGTTATGCTTTTCCATTTTTATTTCTTCTTTTGAATTCTTACACTAGGGAGACTGTATGATATTTACAAATGTAGGTCTAGATTATTTTACTTATTAATATATATTAAAGTTGCATCCAGTGATATATGAAGGCTTTGAGTTTTTTTTAAATCTTTACATCTGTGTAATACTTCACTGTATAAAAATACCACACCTTTTTCATCCATTATTCAGGTGATAGATATTTTGGTTGTTTTCAATAAATAGCTATCACAAATTGTAGTGCTATAAACATGAGCCTGAGGAGAGTAACCTAGAGATAAAACATTCTCTCAGATTTTTGCAGAGAACAAATTGGTAAAACAATGGCCCTGACTCATCCAGATGGCTGACACTGACAAAATTTCTACAGAATGCTGTACATGACTGAAGGTAAATCCTAAAGGGATTTGACTGACATTTTCAGATACGAAAGTTACATTTTTTGTTATATAGTTCTTGCTTCATCTTGGTCTTAACCATCCAGCAGGAAAGTGTAAGCATGAGTTATATAAAGCCATATTAGTATGTTAAGCTGTAAAATCCTCAAGTCAACAGTTTCTAACATTGACAGTTTTGCTGATAACCCACTACTATTATGGACTATTGGACTATATATATAGCTACTTTCTATTAATCCAATGAGAAGAAAGATATGTTCCAGTAGTTTTTTTAAAAAACATGATCATGTTTGCATCGAACAAATACTATAAAGTCAACAATATGCAATGTATTAATTATGTTTATGATCGTACTAACCTGTTTTGAAACTGTCTCATTGTTATTTATTTGTCATTAAAATTAATAAAATTAAAAAGAAATCCAAATTGCAGGAGCAAAAGTTAATCTCAGTCTTACAGAGCACCAAGAACAAATACATGAGACGTAGAATTTGGAAATCACACACCTGAAATTTCTGACATGATAGAACAGAAAGAAGTCTATCAGATTGTAGCAGAAATCATCTCTCAGGTCAAGAAACAAAGAACATTTGTGAAAGAATTGCTCAGCATACTTTAGGAAAACTTAAATGAGAAAGAGAATAGCAAAATGATGAAAACACTGAACGAACAATACAGGAAAGTATTAGAATGCATTAATCAGAGTCTATCTTCCAATTCTTTCAAACAGTTTTGCCTGCTTTAAATGGAATTCTTAATTTCCTAGATAGGTGTTTGACTCTGCACATAGGACATTCTTCAAAAAAATATATGCTAGAGCACTGAGCATATCTATTTAAATAAAAAGGAACTGAAATCATTTAATGCTGATGAGAGAGCAAAGAAACTGGAAATTAGTGACCAAAGAAAGTGTAAAAACAATATAAACACATGAAAATTGAATAACAACTTCCTAAACTACCAGTGGTTCAAAGATAAAATTAAAGAAGGAATTTAAAAATTATAATAAAATGAAAACATAAAAACAACTTACCTAACCCAGGGAAGACAATGAAAACTGTCTTAAGAGGAAAACCTATAGTAGCAATTCATATAGTAGAAAAATGGAAAGAACCCAAATAAAAAATCTTATGATGCAATTGAAGCTCCTAGAAAGTTAACAGCTCATCAAGCTCTAAGCCAAGAGAAGCAAGGAAACTATAAAGAGTAGAACAGAAATTAATGCATTGGAGATGAAGAAAGTAATACAAAGGCTAAACAAATCAAAGGGCTGGTTTTGTGGAAAAATAAATACAATTGCCAATCTCCTAGCGAACCTAATAAAAAAAGTTAAAAAGACTCAAATTCATGCAATAGGGAATAAAAAGGGCAAAATCCCTGCAGACCATAAAGAACTTTAGAAGACCATAAATGTCTATTGCCAAAATCTTTACTCTTACAGGATGTAAAATGCAGAGGAAATGAATAGTTTCCTAGATATACACAAAATGCTCAAGCTGAGTAGAGATGTTATACAAGCTGGGAATAACTCAGTGATAGGTAATAAAACTGAAAATGATATAAACATCTCCAAGAAACACCTGAGTTCTATGAGAAAACCTAAAAAAAATTCCAAATTTACTGAAACTACCATGAAATTGAGAGGAAGCAAATCTCCCAAACTCATGACTGTAGGCATCTATTACTTTAATTTCAAAACCACAGAAAGATTGAACTAAAAAAAAGAACTGCTGGTCAATGTCTGTAATCAATATAGACGTAAAAATTGTCAATAAGGTACCAGTAAAAAGAAAACAGCAGATCATCAAGAAGATCACAAACAAATGAGATTCATCCTGGACTGCAGAGGTCATTCAATATACACAAATCCACAAATTTAATATACCACATCACTAGAGCCATGAACAAAATCCACATGACCTCAACAAATGCTGAAAAAGTTTTTGATAAAGTCCAACATTCACTGATGATAAAAACTCTACAGACAATCAGAATGGATGTTCTATATTTCAACCTGATAATGAGAATCCAACAATAAATGTTATATTAAATTGATAATAACTGAAAGCCTTCATTTTATTTTTTTAGTCTTTTTGAGACAGGGTCTCGCTATGCAGTTCAGGCTGGCCTTCAGCTCACTTTTGTAGCCCAGGCTGGTCTCGAACTCTCACCGATCCTCCTGCCTCCGCCTGCTGGGATTATAGGTGTGCGCAACCACGCCCAGCTTAAAAGCCTTCATTTTAAAATCAGGAAGAAAAGAACAATATCCACTGCCTCCACTGCTGTTCAATATAGTTTTCATAACATTAGCCAGAGCAGTTAACCAAGAGAGAAATAGAAGGAATAAGTATTGGAAAAATGATAGTGAAATTATCATTATTTGTAGATGATATGATGCTCTGTATATAGGATCTCAAAACTGCAACAAGATTCTTGTAGATTTAATCATCAAATTCAGTCATGTAGCAGGATACATCATCAGCACCATATAATTAGTATCATTTTTGCATAAAATATGAAAGCACTGAGAGACAAATTAAGAGAACCATGTCTTTCACAATCACTTCCAAAAAAATGAAATACATAATTATCTCACAAAGGAAGTAAAAGACTTATACAGTGAAAATTACAGTATAATAAGAAAAGACCACGGATTTGAGAAAATGGAAAGGAGTACCATGTGCCTGGATAGGAAGAATTTATTGTGAAAATGACCCTACTCCCCCAAATTTAATACAGAATCAATGCAGTCCTAATTAAAATACTATTAATATACCTCACAGAGCCAGAAAAAAAAGAAAAAACTTTCCTATATTTCGTTTGGAATCATAATAGACCCAGAATATCAAAAGCAATTGCAGGAAAAAAAGGCAAGGCTGGCAGTATCACAATTCCTGACATCAAAGCTACTATGAAAAAATCAGAGCCGGGCGTGGTGGCTCATGCCTGTAATCCCAGCACTCGTGAGGCTGAGACAGGAGGATTGGTGCAAGATCGAGACCAGCCTGGGCTACAAAAGTGAGCTCAAGGCCAGCCTCAACTGCATAGCGACAGACTGTGTCAAAAAGACAAAAAAAATCAGTATGATACTGGTACTGAGGTAGACCCAAGGATCAATGGAACCAATGAGAATTTGCAAACAGAACTACAAAAACACTCAGCTACCGTATCTTTTTTATTTTATTTTCATTTATGTATTTAGTACAGGATCTGAATATACAACTTGGGCTCCTAGTGATTCTCTGATTTTCAGCCTCCTCAGTACTGTGATTATAGGTATGCTAAACCAGGCCTGGAGTCTGTTGCTAGCTCAGCGTGCTCTGGGAACAGGTTCATCATTGTATGCAGGACTGGGGATCAAACCCCAGTCCCTGCACTTGCAAAAGCTTGCTTCTTTTAAATTCTTAATTTTTTTATCTACCTCCTTTTTTTCTCTCTCTACCAATTTTCCATGCATTTATCTGGAAATATGAACAACTAAATAGTTGGAAGACAACACTATGTATTACAATAAATCCTGTGAAACTCATATTATTTAGTTAAGTGAAATTCTGCATCATTCATTTTTTTTGTCTTGCTTTAAGACTCCATTATCCAGATCTCAGGACTGGGCATGCAGCCACAACTGGACTTAGAGAGCATATACAAAGTGTACCAGCCAAACACTTCTGTATATGCATTTTTCCATTATGCATAAGTCATGCTTAAATACATGCAAGAAAATAGAAATTATCCCATGCATATTATTCGCCATAGTAAAATGTATCTGGAAATAACTGACAAAGGAAACCACAAGAACCCCCATTAAAAACAACAACAACAAGAACAACAACAACAAACCTTCTCAAAGGTGATGTGCCAGGTGTCGATTCTTTCATGTCTTACACATGCAATTTGATTTTTGACCATGAACTCTGCCTATCCGGGGTGTTCAAGATTTCCTCCTGCTTTCTCTTCCAGGAGATTTAGTGTTTATGTTTTAATATGTAGATCTTTAATCCATTTTGGCATTAGTTTAATGTATGGTGATAGACCTGGGTAAAGTTTTAGTTTTTGGAATGTAGAGATCCAGTTTTTCCTGAACCATTTGTTAAAGTGGCTATCTTTCTCCCATTGAAGACGTTTGGTCCCCTTGTCAAAAATAAAGTGGTTGAGTGTGTTTTTATTTTCTTGTGCATCTTCTAATCTATTCCATTGATCCGCAGGTCTATTTTTTGCCAATACCATGCTGACTTCATCCCTGTAGCTTTATAGTATAATTTTAAGTCAGGTATTGTAATATCTCCTGCCTTATCTTTGTTGCCCAGTATTGTCTTTGCTATTTTAGGTCTGTTCTGGTTACAAATAAATTCTAGGAATGATTAATGTTTAATGTCTGTGGTTATGTTGATTGTATTTTGATAGGAATTTCATTAAATATGTATAATAATTTAGGGAGTATTTCCATCTTCACAATATTGGCCCTTTCTACGCAGGAGCAGAGAGTATACTTCTATTTTCTGATATGCTGTATAATCTGTTTTTATCAGAGTACTGTAGATTTCACTAATTAAATCTTTTACTTCTTCATTAGATTAATTTCTAAGTATTTCCTTTTCTTCTATGCTATTGTAAAAGGTATTGCTTCTCTAATTTCTCTCAGGGAGTTTGTTGTCTGTGTAGAGTCATGCTATTGACTTTTGGGTGTTGACCTTGTATCCTGCTATGATACTGAATTTGTATATTAATTCTACTAGCTCTTTGGTGAATTTTTTGGGTCCTCCAAGTAGAGTATAATGTTGTCTACAAACAGTGGTATTTTAACTTCTTCTTTACCTATTCTCATTCTTTTATTTCTCTCTCTTGTCTAATGGATATAGCGAGTGATTCCAGAGCTATATCGGATCGGCATGGTGATAGACCATGTCCTCTGATATGAAAGACTTCAGGTTTTCCACATTTACAATTGTGTTAGCCATTTGATTGGCATAGATGACTTTGTCAAATTGAGGTAGAGGCCATCTTTTCCATTTTTCTGTAGAACTTTGAATAACAGTAAGTGTTGGACATTGTATAAAACGTTTTCTGCATCAATTGAAATGATAATGTGCTTTTTGCATTTCACTCTATTGATATAGTGTATTGCGTTTACAGATTTGCATATGTTGAACCATTCTTATATTACTAGGATGAATACTATCTTGTCATGTTGTAATATTTTCTTAATGATTTGCTATATTCTATTTGCAAGGATTTTATTAAGGATGTTTGCATCTGTGTTCGTGACAGAATTTGGCCTATGGTTCTCCTTTTTATTGGCATCTTTCTCTGGTTTTGGTATTATAAAACTTGCCGCCAGGAATAATATTGGGAAGACTGATTCCTTTTCTATTTTATTGAAGTGTTTGAGTATTGGGATTATATCATGTGTAAACTTCTTGTAGAATTCAGCTGTCAATCCATTGGGATCTAAACTTTATTTTGTCAGTAGGTCTTTTTTTAAATCCATTTTGTATTTTGTTAGCTGTTATTGGGTTATTGAGAAGTCCTATATCTTTTTGACTGAATTTTGGTAATATGAATTTTTCTAGAATTCTGTCCTTTTCATTTGTGTCTTGAATTCTGTGATAGCAAAGCTTGTCAAGGTAGCAATTAATGATCTTCTGGATCTCCACTGGGTCTGTGTTACTGTCACCCTTTCCTTTCCTTATTATTGTATTAGAGTTTTTCTCTCCTCTTTTTGATGAGGTTAGCCAGAGGCTTTTCAATTTTGTTTAATCTTTCAAAGAAACAGCATTTTGATTTATTAATTCTTTGTATTATTTTCTTGGTCTTGATTTATTTCATTTCTGCTGTAATCTTTATAGTTTGCTCCCATCTTTGGACTTTGGGTTTGATTTGATCTTGCATTTCGAGGTGCACCACTAGAGTATTTATTTGCTTTCTCTTGTTCAGTTAATGTGTGAGTTCAGAGGTATAAATTTCATTGTAAGAACTGCTTTCATTGCCACCCATAAATTCCAGTAGGTTATGTTTAAATATTCATTAATCTCTAGATATTGTTTAATTTCTTGTTTAATTTCCTCTGTAACCCATTGCTTGTTTAGGAGAACTTTGTTTAATTTCCATATACTTATGTGGTGTTTGTGGTTTCTTTCATTCTTTTTTTTTCTTTTTGAGACAGGGTCTCATCATGCAGTTCAGGATGTCCTAGAGCTCAATTATGTAGCTCAGCCTCATATTTAATTTTCACTGATCCTCATGATTCAGCTTCCCAAGTGCTTAATTTACAGATGTGTGCCACCACGTAGGGCAGTGGTTTTTTTTTTGTCTGTTAATACCAGTTTAATTACTCTGTTCTCAGATAATATGCATGGGATTTTTGTTTTCTTACATGTACTTAAGTATGATCTATGGACTAGTATTGGTCTATATTAGAAAATGTCCTATATGCAGCTGAAGAAATATGTATTCAAAGGTGCTTAGGTGGAATACTCTGTATATGTCCACTAAGTCCCATTGTTTTAAAGCTTGGTTCAATTCTAGTACTTCCTTGCTAATTTTTATGGGATTGACATATCTTTTTGGGATAAATGAGTGTTAAAGGCTCCTGTTAAAACTGTGGTATTGAATTTTAGAGTTTTCATGTCAATTAAGATTTGTCTTATAGGTTGGTGCTCCCATGATGTGTGTGTACACGTTTGTGAGTGTTACCTCTCCGTCTTGTAATTTTTCCTTGACCAGCAAGTAGTAGCATTCTTTATTTCGTTTGATCTATTTTTGGTCTTAAGTTCAGACGGTCTTCAAACAAGATTGCGACCCCTGTTACTTTCTGATGTGCTGGGGCATTCTTTGACTTTCAAGCTATGAATTTCTTTATGAGTTAGTTGTGTTTCTTGAATACTGCGTATTTTTGGATTTTCTTCTTTATCCTCTGTGCCAGTCTTTGTCTTTCAATTTAAGAATTAAGTCCATTTACAATGATAGTTATAATAAAAATGTTTTGACTTATGATTAACATTTTTACCTACTATTGTTTGCCCTTTTTTCTCCTGTGCATATATATATATATATATATATATATATATATATATATATATATATATTTCTTTTTTTGTTGTTGTTGTTGAGACAGGTTCTTGCTATGCAGTTCCGGCTAGCCTTGAGCTTATTTTGGTGGCCCAGACTGGTCTCAAACTCACACTGATCCTCCTGCCTCAGCCTCCCACGTGCTGGGATTACAGGCCTGCACCACCACGCCTGAGTTCTGTGCTTAATTGGTAGCCCTATTTGGTGAATTCTTTCTGTTCTTATTCATATAGTTGAGGTCATTCTGGTTCCTCTTTAAAATATCTTTTAGTAATCTTTTAGCCTTGGGTTTGTCATCGTGAATTTTTTTAGTTGTTCTTTGTTGTGGAAGTATTTCACTTTGCCATCACATTTCAAATACAGTTTTGCAGGGTATAGCAGTCTGGGGCAAAATTTGTTCACACAGTGTGTTTGAGGCACTCTACTCCATGCTCTTCCTGACAATGGATTGTGAATAGAAAATGGCATTATTCTGACAGGTTTTGCTTCAAATGTAGTCTGTTACTTTTTTCTAGCAGCTTTTAGTATATTATTCTTCTGGTGGATTTCTGGGATCTTGTCTATTACATGTCTGGGTGTATCTTTAGTGGGCTTTATGTTATTTGGTGTTCTCCCTTCCTCTGTTACCTGAATGCCAGGCTGTTTTCTCATATTGGTAAGTTTTGTGCCATTACTTATGCCTATAATCTGTTTATGTCAGTTGCATTTGCTCCTTCTTTCTCATTGATGCTGATTAATATCAGAATGTTCATCTTTGCATCTTCTTACAGAAGTTGAATTATTTTTTTCTTGCATCCTAGCTGTTTCTAAGAGATCCTTTCTTATCTTTTCAGTAGCTGCAACTTTGCCTTCAAGATCTTAAACTATATCTTCACTTTCATTCATACAGTTTTGCCAGCTTGTGATTGAGATTTTACTTTCCTGTGTGGCACTTTCATACTGCTTCATGTGGTCTATTTCTTTCCCATGTTGCTCATTCAAAGATTCCATCATTTTTCTATCTCCTCTAATTTTTATCAATGTCTTCTTTACAAGCATTTATTAATTCTTTCGTTATAGTTATCCTTTCTTACTTTACTTCAGAGATTATTTCCAATACGATTTCCTCTCTACTTTTCTGCAATTGTTCCTTTCCTTCAGATACTATTAATTTAGGGATGTCTATTTTTTTAATTCAGTGGTTATTTCTGATGTAATTTCTTCTATACTTATCTGCAGTTTTTTTTTTTTTACCTTAGACTCTATCAATTCATAAATTCTTTTGTTTTCCTCAGAGGGAATTTCTTATCTGATTTCCTCTCTATGTGTCTGCATTTGTTTGTTTTCTTCATGTGTTATTAAGTCTGAAGTTGTAGCTATGTGATTTCTAGTTCCTTCTATGTTAGTGTCTTCTCAGGTTGTTCTGGGTGGGCTTGGTTTCTGAGATTGCATCTTGCTCCTTTTCTTTGTCATTTTTATAGAACTGTCCTGTAACATTTGGTTTAGAGCTTTGGTGCACTTATATCATTAGCACTTACTGAAATTCTGGCCAGACAACCAAGATGGGAGTTGTCCAGATATGCTGGCTGGGACTTGCTGTTGTGCTCTGCTTCTTCCTGCTACTGCTCATGGAAGTGAACTCCTTTTGCTCCTCTGGCCATGTGTTCAGCCTCTGGATTGGCTGGAAGTATCTGTATCCAGCTTCTCTGCAGGAAATTTTGCTGCAGCTTTCCATAGGAGGTTCAAGGTCTGGGCTCTACAACATTCCCCATGTACATGCGTGCTCGTCGCTGAGCTTCTTGTGGTGAGTATGTGGTGGCCACAGGCAGGCAAAAGATCACTACCTACATGTGTGTGCATTTTGGTAGGCTCTGAGTGAGCAAGCATCCCAAATTCTATTAATTTTAATTAGAAAAAAGTAATAATGAGACAGTTTCAAACAGGTTATTAAGACAGTTATAATAATTAATACATTGCATGTTGCTGTCTTCACAGTAGTTGTTCAAAGTACAAGATGCAGACGTGATAACTTTTCTAAAATTATTAATATACATCTTTCTTCATTTGAGCTAAGAAAGTAGCTGTATACATCGTCCAATAGTCCATAATAGCAGTACATTATCAGCAGAACTCACAATGTTGGAAGCTGTTGACTTGAGCCTTTTATAGCTTAGTGTATTAATTTTGTAGTGCATTGGACATCTGAATATTTTAGAAGTGTGAGCCTTCTGAGTCTATCTCTATGACTGAACTTACTCCCTATCCATGTATTCTATTAAGTAATTTAAAAATTCTGTAAATCTGATTTTTTTTTGTCTTTTTGAGACAGGGTCTCCCTGTGCAGTTCAGGCTGGCCTTGAGCTCATTTTGGTGGATGAAGCTAGTCTAGAACTTGCATGAATCCTCGTGCCTCAGCCTCCCAAGTGCTGCTATTAAATGCGTGCACCACCATGTCAGGCTTTAAATCTCATCTTTTTGTGTCAAATAGATATGCTTCTTTAATCAAACCTCAGAACTTCCCTAAGTAAGAATAGCTACAACCAAAATTACTTGTGTAATAAAGTGAGAATTGCTTACTTTTCCTTATTTATTCTTGCTTGGAAAAGCTTGATAAACCAATCCTTTGTACAATGCTGATGAGAAGCTGAACTGCTTTGAAAGTATTTTGTGTTTTGCTGTATGTATAATTACTTAATTTATAGGGATTAAATCAAGAAGCTTATCATGCATACTGATATTAGCAGCACTGAAATTAAATGTGTTGTGAAACGGAAGCTATATTTTGAAGTAAGAATTACTTTTCAGTGTACATGATATAAGTTTAAAAACTAAACAATGATATGCAAAAAGGCATTTACATTGTCTAGTAGTAAAACATTAGTATCGGTATTTTTGATGAATGACTCAATGCAAACTACTCTTGAATGAAAAGTGTTTAAGGGAACAATATTTTGGGATTTAACTAGATTACCAAAGAGGTAATTGTATCATCCAGGCCCAGCATGTGTGGAACTTCCCCCATCATTCAGGCCAATTGTGGAACCATGTGACTGATCTCTCTACAGAGAGGCTAGAGGCGAGATACACACAGCTGATGCAGGAAGAGGACATCTTTCCAGGGTGGCTCACCTGGTTCACTTCCAAGGGCTGCAACAGAAAGAAATGGATCACAGCAAGCAGATCCAAGCCCCATTCTCTTGAATGAGTTTGAACTTGGTAGATATGGACCTGGGGTTAAGGTAATAACTCTACCAAAGCTCTACATCAAAGTTCAGAAGACAGTGCTATAGAAAATTGGAAAGAGGAGCAAAATGCATTCTCATTTCTCGAACCCACACGGAACAAATGAAGGAGACATTAGCATAGAAAAAATTGGAAGCCACACACCTGAAATCTCTGAAATAATAGCATTTGAAGTAAACAAACAACTGCAAAACAGTATAGAGGAATTCAGATCTGAAATAATTTCTGAAGTAAAAATAAAAGCATGATAATTTTAATGAAAGAAATACTAGAAATACTAAGTGGTTCTAAAGAAGACACTGATAAAAAAGTGGAGGAGATTAGAAAAATGATGGTTTCCTCGAATGAGCAATATAGGAAAGAAATAGAAAGCATGAAGCAGAATCAAAGAGATATATAAGGAATTGCAACCCCAATTACAAGCTGGAAAAAAAAATTCAATGAACATGAAAATATATGTTGAGACCTTAAATACACCATTCCAGCTAGTGAAAAGTTAAGATCTCTTAAAAACAATGGTGATGCAGGAAAAAATACTTCTACAACTACAAGAAAATGCAAAAATGAACAACGTAAAACGAATAAGCATCAGTGAGAAAGGAGTCAATACAAATTATATAAAAGGATCATGGGCAGAAGTAATAGCAGCAATCTTCCCAAATATGGGGAAACAATATGACATTCAGGTAGCTGAAGCCTATAGAACTGGAGATTATGTAAAAACAATTAAAAACACAACCAGACATATAATAGCTAAAATTCCAGAAATTCAGCAAAGAAACAGTATACTAAATGCGGGCCAGAGAAAATAAACTGATCACATTTAAAGAAAAACCCATCAGAATAATGACAGATTTTGCTTTAGAAGCCATAAAGTAAAGAAGACCATGGAACAAAGTACTGCAAGGCTTGCAAGAAAATAAATTCCAGCCTAGACTTATATACCCTGTGAGACACTCTTTACATTTTAATGGAGGAGTGAAATACTTCCATGACAAATAATAACTAAAGAATGTCTTCACAAGAAAGCCAACCCTACACAGACTACCAAAAGATAATACAGTGCGGGATCAAAATGACCAAAACTTCCTGAAGGAGAACAGAAAGAACCCACCAAATAGGGAAAACAATTAAACACAGGAGAAAAAGAGATATACAACAGCAATTCTTTCGAATATTCTTTTGTGTATAGTAGCAAAATATTTCCATCAACGTATTTTATAAATTTACTTCTTCTGCACTCAGTGGGTCATGATTCTGTCTGAATCTTTTGGGGATATCAAGAAAATAGTAGTATCTCAGTCTCACAAGTGGCACCTGACCACCAGTAAGCATCATGGACAGTGTCTACATCTACCACGTACTAGAACTCTGTGTGATATACTAGCCCCAAACTGTTAAAAGTTCTGGTCATATTCTTGTCATTCGAGTATTTTTGTTGGGTTTTATTGTTAGTAATTCTTGCTATAATGAAAGCTTTGTCTTAGGTGACATTTCTGTATATATTAACCTAATCAAATACTGTGTGAGAACTCTGAATTGATCACAGATTAGTAGTGCATGGTGGCCCCTTAGTTGAACTTATAGTTTAATTTCATTTTGGAATATTATTTTGAGATATTTTATTTAATTTTTAATTAATTATTATTTAATTAATTTTATGAATATCAATTAATTTTAATTTTTGTTTCATGATTTATACTGTTTCTATGACTTACAATCTACTTATAAGACAGGGTTGGATATTTCTTCCTAGCATTAGAAACTTTAAAAAGTTTATTTCCACTTCCCATAGAGTTTGTATTAGCTCTTCCTTGTCTATTACATACCCAAACACACACACACACACACACACACACACACAAATATATACATGAAAAATACGTGTGATCTGTTCATAAGATTAATAGTGTTTTAGTCAGCTTTTGTCTTTTTTCCCCAGTACCAGGGATTGACCTCAGGATCTTGTGCTTGCTAGGCCAGCGCTTATTCCACTGAGTTCTCTTGCCAGCCCGGATTGATACTGTTTTATGGAAATCTTCAATTATCTTTTAAATGGGTTCTTCTAATATAATTATAATTTCCATAGTCCTGCATAACTACAATTTTGAGACCTCTTTATTTTTTTTGTCTAAGAACATACAGCAACTTCTCTTGCCTTCCTGAATACTCTTTGTTATTTATTTTTTGACAGACTTAGACATTTTAATGCTTAGAAAGAAAGTTTTAAGCAATTTGGTAGAAAACCCAACCCATTCAAACATGAAGTATTTACCATGACATATATTTTCATAACAAATACCGAGGGGAAAGTTCTTATATTTTCAGTAGGACAAATTATCTTTGCATGATGGAATTATACATGATTTAAATTTATGTGTATTTTAAGACTTTCTAAAATGCACATGCATTAATTAAAAAAATAAACCCATCTGTTGAAGGTTTAAATAATGTAGAAGATCACTAATATCACTTTTTTCAGAAAGATGCAAAACAGACAAAATGGAATCAACAAATAGACATGGTTTGTTTGTTGTCTCTGGAAGCACCCTCTACCTACCTTCAGCGCAGGCATTGCTGGGCTGTGGCACCGCTCCTCAGCAGAGGCTACATCCAGGGTTTGGTCCTAGCTGCATGGGCACCCAGGAGCAGATAATCAACTATTGTCGGCTGTGGATAACTGGCACAGTTCACAACTCAGGGAGTTTACACCAAGACAAAAATGCCCAACCTCATGTGGGCAATGTCACTGCAGTCATGAAATTACATTTTAAGAAAAATGAATATTCTGCACAATGTAGTAACAAGGATCAATTTTTTTATCTTGTGCCCCACATACTATACGGTGGAAAACTGTAATTTGACAACTATGAAGCATATTTTTAGGTTGCTTGTGTCAGTTCAATACATAATATAGGCTCAAAAATCTTTCGTCACATCTTTTCCAGCCATCTTCAGTTTTAATCCAACTTCACCCAGGAGATCTCCAGTCCTGATCCAGAAATGGCATGGTTCTTTTGTGGTTCCCACCCGAAGAACAACTACCTGAATGTACACTGGCAGTATCACCTAACCAATATTCTGCCTTTGTTATTTCCTATAGGCTATGTCTAGAGGCAATAAAATAGTTCAAGTTTGTATAACTGGAAAATATTTTCCTTTTTTATTCACGTGTATGTTTGTTAAGTATAAAACTCAATGAGAGACTGGTCGTAGTGGTATGCACCTGTAATCCCAGAACTTGGGAAGCTGAATACAGGAAGATCACTATGAATCCAATCTACATAGTGAGACCCTGTAGACCCTGCAGACCTGGTTCCAAGTAAAAAGAAGATAATAAAATAAAATAAATTTCAATGGGGACAGATTTATTTTGTCATTTGAATAAATAAGTCTAGTTTCTTAAAAAAAGAATTCAAAGTATCTAAAGGAAATTATAGCTTTTTGTACTTAAGCTCAACAAGCCAGCATAAACAGTAATGCAATTCATTCAAAGATCTTTGTATGAATAAACAAATTTGTTTTGTTAAAGCTAATAACATGAAAATAAAGGTGGATCTTAAAAGGAACAATTTTTTTTATGCTGACTGCATCAGTGTATGCGAGCATGTTAATTATATATAGTATCAAACAAAATTATTTGTTGCCAGGTAGGTGCATGTGGCACTGTGATTACTTTAAATTCTTCAAATATCTTCAAATTTCTACAGGAACAAGTATACTCTATTATTGTTTTCTATATGTCATATTGTTCAAGTTGTTTTATGGCATATTAATTTAAAATATTTTTAAATATATAAAGCATTGCAAACTAATAGTAGTTAGTTAAATGTACTCTATTTCATTGTTGCTGTTGAATTTAAACATGATACTCTTTAATTTTGGAAAATTCCTAGTCTGTGCTAGAGTGCCATAGTCTCATCTCTTTGTTGAATATTTTGTAAATTGATTCAGTCATTCTAAAGTATTCATTGCCTAATATATACCTTGCTGAATATGTGATATTTGCATTTTGTATTATAAAAGTATTTTATAGTAAATAATTTGAAAATAAAATATTTGTTGTGTTTGGGAGATAGCTCCGTGGAATAAGCCCCTAACTGACAAGTGCAGGGTCCTGAGTTCAATCCCTAGTACTACACACAAAAAAAGCATTTGTTCCTAGTGGGAACAACCTATCAAACACTGCAGTAAGAGTGGTGGAATACTGTATCTCAGTGGACACTGTAGAGCCAACAGTTAGTGGGAGAGATAAACTAATGTTAGATTTTGACCCACAGACATGCTGAACAGAAACAAGTGGGTTGGATGACCATTTTGTTTCAAAGGAGTGAGGGCAAACCCTAGAAGTAGAACAGTTTTGGGTCGCTTCACTTCCAAAATCCTGCAGTCAAATAGAGATAGAGCAATGTAGTCACAGTGTTTCCAGTTGGGAAGTAACATAGGTAGAATTCTGCAAAGAATGAAGAGCCTGGACCATTCCAGACTTCCCTGGCAGGCACCCAAAGCCAGTGTTACCCCTAAGAACAAAAGACCAGAAACTTCCATCTGACCCATGACAAGTAGAGTGCACTTGACTAAGTGGTACAAATAGGCAAGTGTATTTACCCACACCCCACACAGTGAGTAAGATGAGCCAGCAATGTGCAACAGAGAAAACTGTGCAATGTCCAGAAGAAGCCAACTATACACAGGTCGGAGGTTTCTCCCGCTTGAATGTACCACAGCAACATGGAGAGTGCTATAGAGCTAAACACAATAAGAAGAGGACAGCCAAAATACTAACAGCAGAACACCAGCGCAAGTCGCTACTGTCAGGGGACTAGGTCAGCGCCTTGCTCAACACAAATCTTATACTCAACATAACATGACTACACAACAGATTTCTGGGATTTGACCTGGACACTACCACTGAACTTTGAACATCATAACATTTTCATGTTTTTGCATTTGACCTATGAGTGTTTTTTCTTTCTTATTCTGGGACATATTTATCTTTGATTAGATTTATTATCTCTTTTTTTTCAAGTTTCAATTTTTTATTGTTTAAATTTAACAGTGGTTATATTACATATTTTCATCATCAGATCAGTTTAGATTAATACATACAGGTATATAAGATTGATCAAACAATTAAACATTAACCCTTCTAAACCAACATTACTTTTTTTTTCTTTTCCCCTTTATTTTCTTTGAAAGTTGACATATTGCATATTGTCCTCACAATTGTTCTACAGAGTACAGTGTGTGGGCATGACCCACCTCCCTATTGATGTTGCTTAGAGAAAAAAAAAAGGAAAAGAATATACTTCTCTTTGGACTAAGAGGAAGCAGATACATACACAGTCAAATGTTCCACAATTGCAGTGGGCCACCAGTGAAGCTTGTGATGTTGGAGGCTATTGAATCTGAGCCTCCTAAAGCTCATCTCACCAATCGAGCTCTGAGTTTCATGCATTGTAATTAAGCATTTTTTTTGTCTTGCTGGGTGGTCAAGGGCAAGTTGAAGCAAGACCTGTATATCAAAACATTCATTTTTTTTTTATCTTCCAGGGTCAAATCCCCTCAGGATTAAGTTTGGGACCACAGACAGTACTTTGTAGAACTGCTGTTAGCGTCAGCCTTCGGGACGAGTCACGGCCATTGCTTAGTCATTTTGCTTTCTGTGAAAGCCTGAGAGAATGTTTTTCTCTGGGTGACTCTCCTTAGACACACTACAGTTCATTCATCCCTTTCCTCTGAGGTCTCATAATCTCCTTGACCAGGAAATTTGGGACACCTCTGAGTTATAGGATATTGCAGCACAGGTTCTCTTATATCATGGGTCTTTATTGACCTTGAAGGGCTAGGGCCAAAATATTGTCTATCTTTATAGCCCTTCTTTTTCTCCAATTTTTGGTGAGTTAACTTACATTCTTAGCCCTCCAGTAGAAAAGCTTTGTGATACTATTACTCTATAACATAGGTACTTGAGGTTATCATCACTGGCTTTCTGAGTATCAAATATCTTTGACTTAGCTTGGAAATAATATTTTCTGACCATCATTGATATTATCTCTATTTTTAGTTTAATTCACTTTTTCTTCTCTCATCTTTCAATTAGCTGTTTTTTTTTTTTTTTTTTTTTTTTTTTTTTTTTTTTTTTTTTTTTTTTTTTTTTTTTTTTTTTTTTTTTTT
>PVJA010017024.1:0-42334 GCA_004027025.1 Myocastor coypus | reverse complement strand
TTTTTTTTTTTTTTTTTTTTTTTTTTTTTTTTTTTTTTTTTTTAACTTCACATGTTATCTCAGATCTGAGTTGCTCTATATGTTTCTGAATTTGCCTTTCAATCTTGGCTGCTACTGATTCAGAGATTTCCTCTGCAAGGTTCCCATTTTCTTCTTTTTTTTTCCTCCATTTTCTTCCATGGTAGTGTTTCCTGTATTTGTTTTGTGTGGACTCGGGATCTAGGATTAGATCTTGCTCCTTATCTTTATCATTTTTTATAGCAGTGATCTCTGCACCTTGGTGAATTTGTACAATTAGCACCTATGTAAATTTGGGTCTGGATCAACCAGGCTTGTTCCCCTCCAGAAGTGCCTGGTTGCGAGTTGGAGTTCAGGTGGCTGGCTACCTCAAGGCCGCATGGGTTGGGACTGTGGTCGCCATGTGGGGACTGTGGGTGGCTGTGTGGGGAATTGGGTGTAGTCCTGGTTTGGGCAGTTGTGGAGTTGGGGAATGTATTTGGGCTGAGAGAATTCTTACCTGGCCAATGTGAGCCCTGATCCTGTAGGTGGGTGGAATCAGAGCTCAGGTTGTTGAAGAAGCAGCGAATGGATCAGGGCTAAATCTGTTGGTTGGCCCAGTCAAGGTGGCCGTGGGGTCCAGGCTAGAGTTAGGGTTGGAGCTCGGGGTTGACGGGTCAGGTCCAGGAGCTGGGACTTGATCCAAGCACCGCATGACCAATAGGAATGGTGGGCACCGGCTCAGGGTGGGAGCTAGAGTTCAGAAGCGGGGATCCTCAGAAGTTTTCCTTATAAATCTATCAATGGTTGGCAAAGGTGGTATTTTTCTCATCTTTAACATAGTAGTGACTGATTCTTTGATAAGACCACTAACCTGAAGTATTTGACAAAGCCTCTCCACTAAGGTACATGGACCTTCAAGGAATGTGGACCTTCTTAAAGCAGAAAGTGCAGGTAGCACAATTATTTCCTGTGTGTGCATGTGTGGTTCTAGCACTGCTCTATTATATTGGATGTATCCAACTGCACTGTATTTTGTTAGCATGTTATCATATAAGGGAGACAAAGGCCCAAGAAATACATAAAGGGCAAAACTCCTTCAAACTGGGCATTTCCACTTTGGTGTCCCTCACATTGGGCAAGAATCCAGCCACAGTTCTAATATCTCAACATAAATTTGCCTGTATGCTTTAGCAAATACTGAACACCTATTTCTGATCATTTCCATAAATTTAGTACATGTAATTATTTTATTGTTGTTTTATTAGAAAAAAAGATACATTGTAAAAAAATTAAAAAGGAAAAATATACATTTTAGAAAATTAATTTTAAGGAAATAAAAAAATATTGCACCTGTGATTTAGGATTACTTTAGACACATCTACCTAGTTATTCACTTGGCGTATACATGAGACTTGAGAAAAATAAAATTAAAAGTCCATTTTGAAAACAAAGCTCAAGTCTGAATTTGCTTTCAAAGTTTGTTACTGTATATTTATAACTCTAAGGCTATTTCAATAATCCTGTTTAACTGTTTTGAATTATGGGTGAAATCTGACTGAAATGACTTTTATATTTGCAACATGCTTTATAATCAAAGGATTCAGTTAAATATATTTAATCTATAATACACATGACAATAGGTTTAGACTAGTTAGTTAATTTTAGGTAACATCTGGAACTGCTATTATTATCAGACAACCTATCAAGCTAAAGAATTTAAATAAAATTGGGTTAAATATAAGTAGTTATTAGCAAGAAATGAAAAACAACAAAACTGAAGTATTGAGAGAAAAATTTATTTTTAAAGACAGAATCTGAATTTCAATAAAGGTAAGAAAAGTGCAATGTAGCAAGAATTCTTCACAGACCTCTTAGCATTCCCATTACAGTATGCTTGCTGCATGGTACAATTTTACAAGCCTGTAATATAGTAACATTAATGGCTGGATATCTTTAAAAATCAAAAGTCTGAACAATGATTCACTTGCCATGCATATTGGATATTAATAATATCAAGTACTTGAGTTTATTAACCTTTCACTTTAATGGTCAGAAATGAAGCATGCTGAGAACAATTGCATGACAGACGGGATAAATGCTTCTGACGATTATTGAGTTTCATTTGACAGTTAATAAAAGCCATCAAGTACATATTATGTTAGATTAGCCAAGATCTGGATTCCATATGACAAGTCATTATTATTAAAGGCAAATGGAGGGTATTTTCAAATACACCCTGGAGTGAGGTAGACTGGAATGTGATGCTATTCTCTTGAATGTCAAGGACGTTTTCTGCAGTGTGTAATGGAAAACTATATGTAATGTGCAGTTTGGGAACTATTTCATTTTCCTCTGAAGACCTCAAACTATCACACTGTATATTTTAATGGAATGTGTCACACACTGCAGTAGGGTCAAGTGCATAACAAATATTTACAGATAATTATCTGTCCAACACCAGAGAGAACGTGTAGAGTGAACTACATCGTTATAGTGTGAATATTAGTAAGTATCACATTTTATTCTGCTTAGTTTTCCCTTAATTTTTATTACTTAAAAATATTTTGTCAATTTTTATACAACCCAAAAGTCACTCTCTCTTGGAACATTAAAGTCATAAGTGACTGGGTGACTTTTTTCTCAACAATGTAATATGTAGTAAGTTATGATTCTGACTAATTATGTCTTCCTAAATGTCAGCTATACTCATTAAGCAGTATGAAAACCATTCTGTGTGGGATAATTTTATTTCAAGAATATTAATTCTTAAGTATGCAAATATTGGTAGTTTGAGGAATAACTGCCTTACTATGATGCAGAAAATGTAAAAGTTTTACATAAAAATATGTTATTATTCATTGTAAAAATTATATCATTCATTTGAAGCAAAGAACTTGAAATTATACCTGGGTTAAGACGATTTCTTAACCTTTCCAAACTTTAGTTTTCTCTTTAGCTAAACCCAGTAAAACCCACACCACTGGGTTTTGACCATACTTATACACATAAATATGAGTGCAAATACAAGCTGTAGTAAGTTGTGGAAATGAGATACACTTTGATAGTAACAGTACAAGCAGCAAAGTTAAACTGATTATTAATTTCTCTGTGGTGGGAGAGGGACTTAGTAAGACGCAAGTAAAAAACTTAAAAGGTGACAGAGGAAAATTTTAGGGTTAGAAAACATATCCAATAGGTCTACAGTGCTGGTGGCTTTGTGAGTGTATACAAAGGCCTAAGTTCACTGAACATTTACAACATTTATAGTTAATTACATGCCAAATTTACCGCTACAAACCTGTTTAAAAATAACCTATCTTTGTGAAAAAATGTGGATGGATTTCACAAACATGCCAGCATATTAAATATGATTTAGAGCAAAAGATATGCAATATATTTTTATTTGTTCAAAGGCAAAATGAGGCAAAAAATGAGCCAATATTAAAACTCAAAATAACGAATTATGTATACTTTTATGGAAGGTTGAAAGCATCCTTTGGAGGCTTAACAAGAAAATACTAACTTGTTTACTGAAAATGTTTCATGTTCTTACTTATATTGTAGTTACAAGAGTTGTGTGTGTGAAACTTACTAAGTCATGTATTATACTTTATGTATATTGATTTTTGAGAAGTACTTGCCAGCAAAATTTCACTGAAAATCAGGTTACTTTGTGAAAAAGATTAATGACCTTAGCTGGAAGTCATGACTACCTTTTGGATTTGAGTTGAAATAAATAATTTATCTGTGTAAAGGTCTCTGTTCCTATGAGAATATATTTAAGAATTTCAGAGATTCTGCTCCATTAAACCACAAATTAAAGGGTTTTTGTAAAATAAGAATATGTTTTAGAATAAAATAAACTATGCTGTAATGGAGCAGCTTCAGGGGGAAGTGTCTCTAAGAGAATCCCCGCCCTCCCAAACTTCTCCACAATCCTTTTGCCATCCATCTCTTTCAACTATTTTTCTAAATTCTGAGATGTCTTTGTAACATTCCTTCCTCCTCTCAGTTCACGCTACTTGATTTGTAGAACAACTTGCTTATCTAAAGTGTCAATATGGCTCACAAGAATTTGAGGTCAGATTTTTTTCTGAAGAAAAATTGTGCTAAAAGAAAATAATCTAAAGGCTGGGGAGATAGCTCAGTAGAATAAGCACTTGCCTGGCAAACATAAGAGCCTGAGTTCAATCCCCGGTTCCAGAAGCCGGGCGTGGTGGCTCATCCCTGTAATCCCAGCACTCGGGAGGCTGAGGCAGGAGGATTGGTGCGAGTTCGAGACCAGCCTGGGCTACAAAAGTGAGCTCAGGACCAGCCTCAACTGCATAGCGAGACCCTGTCTCAAAAAGACAAAAAAAAGAAAAAAAAAAAAAAATCCCCGGTTCCAGAAAAAAAAAGAAAAGAAGAGAAAGACTTTATTTAATGGAGGATTTTCTAACCATTTTCTCAGTGTATCCTCTTCCACATACAAGTCCTGCATGCTAACGAGTCCTTGAAAATAGTCTTAAGCAACATAGAGAAGCCCCTCTTTTCTTCAGGGATGAGTTTAAATAAATTTAGTTCCGCTATATTTTTCTCCCATTGTTTCAGCCATAGTAGAAGGAAACTGAACATATATTTATTATGAGCAATAAGCATATATGTGCCAAAATGTGCAAGTTTGATATTCAGGAGCCCTCTTGGTATAACTGCAGTACAAGTTTGAGTCAGAAGGCAGAAGACTGATATTGTAGCCATAATTCAAGACTACTAAATAAAGATATACATAACGTAAGTCAGTTCCTAATAGAAAAGTAGAATGACAAGTGGCATTTTTTTGTTTTACTTAATGAGGGAGAGATAGAAATGTTTCTCTTACTGAGCTTTGTGCTTTATCCAAGTCTTTCATACATGTGACATTGTCTGACAATTGGATGAAATCAATGTCTGCTAACCTAGACCATCAATTCAACCACTAACTTCCCCTAGGGACAGCCTTCTACATATACTCAACAAAGTTTCATCAAATATCTGAGAGCACTCAGTACAACTACCAAAATATTAACACCATGGTCCAATCAGGCCAACACATAAAATAGTTCATTTTATGAGAATAAAGATACAAGACCAGAAGCATTTGAGAAGGCAGTTTAAGGGTAAAGGCAATTCCCAGAATGACCAAAACTAAATCAAGCCTACCAATGTATGCTTTAATGACTCCTGCTGTAGAGTTCAAAGTCCTTGATTTTTCTTAAACTCTTCTTCAAAATAGTAGCAGTTTGATATTGCTGAGGCTTGACCATGTTGTTTAAGCACTGGTTAAGTTCTTCTGATTTTATTTCTGCTAATGGCACTCATGCAATCTGCCACCACCTACTAACTGCGCCATAGGCCTGACAACTGGCCTGATTTTCTTCTGTGACTGTTAATGTTTCACTGCATTTTCTAAAAATAAGCCAGATTAATTTTCCTAAAACACATACTGGGTCAGTCAATTAATGTAATTAGAGCATGGTTTCCTTTTTTGCTTAGAGTAAAATTTCATAGTTCTGAAATGATCTATGGAGCTTTGCATGATTTGGGCAGTCCTTAACTTCCTCTCTAGCCCTACATTACACTAATAACTTGCTCTTTCCATTTTAAAATTAACCTTCTCATGGTTTGGGACATTCTTCCAATTAATCTTTGTCACAGAGGATTTATAGAGGCTTTTCCTCTTGGTAGAATTATTTGATACCATTGTTCTCTTAACTGACTTCTTCACATCATTAAGATTCACCTTAAACATTACTTTTTGAGGCAGCTGTGTCATCCTTACCTTAGGGAAATTTATAGCTAACCATTTGATTAATCACTATCAGCATGGTTTATAAAGATTATTCATTACCCAAAATTACTGCTTGCATTTCTTTATCATTGTTAATTCTGTTATGTCCCTTTATAGTCAATTTGATCAACTATAAATAGGTAGAAGAATAAAGAAGCACTTAGCTAATTCTTCATATTCCTTCCTATAACTTTAGCTACTACTAACAAAAACAGAAAGCATGAAACCTCATTATTAATTTGAATATAATTTACATTCTAAAAATATATATGTGATTCCTCTGCCTGCATAATTTGCAAGACTATCTTCATAAGAAAGTTGTTCTTGGGGCTGAGAAGGCTCAGTGGCACAAATGCCTGCCTGACAAGTGCAAGGTTCTGAGTTTGATCACTGGTATAAAAAAAATGCCCCCCAGAAGGCTCAGCAGACTAAGTGCTTGCTTAGGCAGACACAGGACATGGGCCAAGTTTGATCCCTTGCTTGCTGTGCTGGACCTGCCCTCAGATGAGACAGGGTGTGGTGGTGTGCACCTGTAGTCCCAGTGCTTGGGGGCTGAAAACAGGAAGATCACTAAGAGTCCAAGTGTGCTGTGTGTACTGAGATCCTGTAGACCTTGTACTAAAAACATAAAAAAGAAAAAAAGCAAAAGAATTTTGCTCTCCTCTATTTATCTATTCATTTTTCTGTTTTTTTTTGCAAAACTTTAATATAGTACCCAGAGTGAAACTCACTGTGAATCTAACTATATGTGTTTAAATGAGGTGACTGAGTGATAAACAAAAACTGCCTATAATCTGTTTCTGTTATGAAGAATGGATCAAAAAGTTTAGCATATATTCCAGTTTGTTAGAGCAGCATGAAAATATGTAAGCCCAAAATGTGAGAGAAAAAAATTTACCAGAGAATAGAAATGTTCAGGGTAAATAAAATATCTGAAGCCTAAAAGGGGATGTTGCTTCCCCCGAAAAATATCATCACACAGAAATGAAAATGCTCAATCAGAGATGACTTAATAGTGTTTTATAGTGCTTTTAGTGTGTTTTGAAACAATTGGAGATTTTCATTTTGCAATGCTGATATAATTTTACATATTGCTGCTACAAGTATTCTGCTTTATAACATTCCATTCAAGTAATGTTATAAGTTCAAATTCATTGCATTCAGTTTTTGAGTTACAAGTTCTTTTAATTTGTTGATGAATACTGATGGATCAAATAGAATTTTGATGGTGAAGCCTCAGGTCATAAAATGCTCCATTTACATATCACATAGAATAGCACTTTCAATTTTTTCATTATTCTAAAATGTAACTGATTTTATAGAAACATTATTGTTTGCTGAGATGGAAGTAGCACAGTACATTGATTAGCATATTTTGGATTGATTAGATTTCATTCTACAATGATGAGTCAAAGGAGACAAGAAAATAAATTCTGCTGATTCTGCAATGATGGTAACTCTAACGCTGTTAACCAAGCAGCTCTGAAAGTTGATTCCTGTTTTCTGAAAATTCATTTAATCTCTGTATCATAAGTGCCACACAACAGTGGGTTCTGAGGAAATTAAAGCAATAAAGTTTGTACATTAAATTGCAGTGATTTTTGAGAGAAGTCTTCAAAGAAAAATAATTATCTCAAAGGACAAAACTTAAAAACAGTACATGAGCTGGATATCTGCAAACATCAGTGCTGTAACTGATAATCTGAATAGACAGTACTTTGATGATATCAAGGGCTGGGACATTCTACTTCATATTATTGCATTCAGCATCAGATTGTTGCAGCTAATTGATTTCAGGCACTGTATTTGGCTCTGAAGTGACATTGAATAGTAAAATTGTTTTTATGAAACATTCATTATACTAGCCTGTAACTGAAATTTTTGAAAAACCTTTATGATATTGATCCATATTGTATGTCCCTTCTCTTTTTTATATTCAAAATTATGTCTAAGTCATAATGGGTTAATTAATGGTTATAAAAAATAGTCATTCATTTTTATCCCTCAGTAAGTTTTATTTTCATCTAATTTTAGATTTTTCAAAGGGACAGCCTCAGAGTAACTCCCAATACATGCAATTGTAGCATGATCTGTGTTTTAGGCTCTAGTCACTTCTTAGGTGTTTCAGACAGTAAGAGCAAACATGTCTTTGCAGCTATGCAGATATTAATTTGGAAATTTGTATTTAATTTAGTACCCCTCAGTTGTATCTGATCACCTGCCTTTGATGTACCTGGGGTCTTCCAGGCAGATTAGTTCATCTGATTACCTGTTGTGCCCTCTGTAGATCAAGAGAAAAAGAGAGAAGACGCTCTCCTAGATCTGTGCTCAGCAAAGTCTCTCAGCTCACTGGGTCTGGATTTAGCAAGTTTGAACTCACCCATATGTGCCTAGCTTGGGTCCTGCTGCTGTGTTTGGCTTCTTGGTGCTGCAGCCCTTGGGAATAAACTCCACACACTTGCAGGGCTGTGTTGGGTCAGAAGAAATACGGTGAACTCTGACCAGGTCTCACCCACACATTCTGGGTTTGGGCCAAGTCTGAAGAGAATCAGGGAGCATGGAGCGCACTGTTTTCCCTTAGGCTGGGCCTGGGTTGGCAATGTAGGAGAAATGGCGTGGACACAGAGCAGATCTCATCCACACAGGCTGGGCTTGGGCTGAAATAGTTCAGTGAAGATCAAAAAAGTTCAGCCCCAAGTCTGGAGACCTGGAATAGTTTTTTATGCACAAGTTTTCTCAGAAAAAAACAAAACAAAACAAAACAAAAAAACTACTTCTTAAAGGACTTTGGAAAATACTCTTCATCATAATGAACTAAGGATTCTAATCCATCTACAAACTCCAGTTCTATATCCAAACTTCACATCCAAACTTCAAGAACTCAGCAGCATGGAACATATCCTTTTAAAGTCACTTAATTTATGTTCCAAACCAGCAGTCTGGGAATTTATTCTGTTTCTAGGTTGCAGAACACCTTATTCCTGGCATCAAATAAGTAAAAAGTAAGTTGATAGATAGATAGGTAGATAGATAGATAGACGGGAAAAAAACTATAGAATGAGCTGTACATAGCTCTTTCAGGATTTTGGACAATAAAATTGGATGATTTTGTCAGGTCATATAAGCTAATTTGGTGAAAGTTATAGATTAGAAGATTTTCAAAGAGACACATTTGACAATGCACAATAAATCACAATAGTAACTCATAATTGAGAAAATAAGAGATACAGATACAATTGTTCTGAGTTGGTTATGATAATTACAAAATTAAAATCCATTCCACTTGTCATCATTGAAGCTTTCATTGTATATTTAATATGCCTGTGTGTATTGTTTATAAAATATCTGAATATTTTATCAATAAATAAAGGTCTTAAATAATCACAATATCATGAAGTCTCCTATGCTGACCAAATGAGTGAGCATCTTTTTCACAAGACTTAGTCTAGAACACAATATGGTATATATGTGCTTTTATAGTCAGATGAAATTAGGTTGATGTGCCTTGCAATAGCATGGGTAACAATACCTGTGTCAGTCGCCTTATCTGGGATTCTCCTAAAAGTTTGTGGAACTGTTTAAATATTCTATGAAGGAAATAGGAAAGACTAGGTCAGTCAATGTTATGGTTTGTATCTAGGTGTCCCTCTAAAGACTCATGTAAACGTGGGGCAGTCAATCACGTAGCTCAAGGGGTGGGGCCAGAGGACCAAGGCAGGGCTTGAGAGGAGGGACTGAGGAGGTATGAACCATTAAATTGACCTCATGTACCTCCTCCCCAGGCTTAGTAGCATCCCTTGCAGGTATGGAGCAAATCATCCTGGACACAGTGGCACAGTGCCTTGAGGTCTTGCTATGTAATTCAGGCTGCTTTAAATTATGAGAACTCCAGAAACTGTGAGCTAGATAAGCCTTTCCGTCCCTAAGCAGTGTGTCTGAAATTTGTCCCAGCAATGAGAGAAGAGTAACTAAGATAGTCAATTTCAAGAGGTGGGAGTAATTTACTATTATGCATTATATTATTCATGCAGGAAGGAGGATTCAAGTGGAGCTAAATTTGTTCATCTTAAAGAGACACATTTAGTCACTTTCAACGAGTCACTGCAGACTATTTCTATATTGTTTGGAGCCTTGTTTATATTCTGTTAAGAATGTCATTTCAACAGTCCAGCTTTTTACTTTCTCTGGAAAGCACTATGGCTTATTTTCACTATGTAAGATTAAAAATATGGAGTCTTTTTGTAATAAATCATTAAAGGTCATAGAAAACCAGTAATTATCTCAAAGTCAGAACCTCAGAGTTGACAATGTTACTCCAGATTCTAGATTTCCAAATGTTTATTGCTCCTTACTATCAAATTCTATAGCAACATTGGTGTCTGTAAGTTTCCCTTATTTTCTTGTGTTTAAATAACCGATCTGTATTTGATATGACATATTTGTCTACACACTTCCAATAGGATTTAGATGAAAAGTCTTAAAAATACATTAAATTCTTCTGATTTCATGGGCGACCCATACTATAGTTAACTACTCTGGTGTTATAGAGATATATTTCATAGAGAATTCACTGCTGTGGCATGTAATATAGTTATTACAGATATCTAATTCACATATAGTGAGGATATGGAAGATCCATGTTCTATTATTTGACGAGATATTGTCAACATCTTGATCAGTATTATGAATCTGGGTGGTTGACAGCTTGATTAATCTGAGTGGCCTCTGATCGGAAATATGTTCAAGTTCTTTTTACTCTGAAGGATTTTCTGTCTCCTTTGTGGATAAGATCAATCAGAACGGCAATAAATTGAGTATCTTTATAGTAGAAGAGCTGTATCTCACTGTTGAAAAATGTCTTCTCTTTTCTAGCTCACTCTTAGGTAGCTTTTCTCACAGAAAATTGAAAAGCAATAAAATGTCACATTAAATGCCCCGGAATTGAGTGCACACTCTTATTTGAAATATTGAGCAAGTGTCCAGAGTTATTCCTGGTTCATATGTTATTAATAACTATACTCTAGAAATTAAAGTTTATTAATTAATTCATTAAGGGTATTATATTAGGCTTTGCTTTCCTTGACGTGTACAAGGAAAAAATCATAGATTTACTCAGTTGTTCTCTGTAAAGGATTTATCTTGTTATTTTTGCTCCTAACTTTTCCTAATTAAACATTTGATCAACCATGATTGCTTTAGCATCCATCAGTTCCATAAGCATGTATTTCATTGAAACATATTCTCATACTGACTGAGTGCTTATTTTCTGTGGTTCATCATTTTCAATCCCCACAAAATAATGTCTTTATTGCTACAATTTACTCTATAAACATGTATTAGTATCTTTTTATTCCTTTCAGGTTAAGATGTAAATTAGTATCACTAAGGCCAATGAATGATACTGTGTATGAGCCTTAGTTTCCACCTATATCCAGCCTTCCTTCACTTTATAGTTTATAGTTGAAGCTTTGAAATCTGCTTTGAGCATTATGGTTACAACATAGAATTTGAGTACCTTTGCTCATCATTACTTTATGCATCTATTGAGGGGTCAGTTTTCCATTGTTCAGTAACCAAATTCTATGATTAAAGAAACTTTCATTGGATTTCAACTCCACAGTTTGGACACATCTGGATGTGGCCTTCTCCTTGCTGTTGTCAACTAAGATTGCTTTCATTATTGTCCTGACATGTTTTGTTGGCATAATTATTTTACTCATAATAGTTCAAAAAATTTTTTTCTTTCATTACTAGTAAGAAGAATAGGAACTACATAAAAGTATTCAGCCAGATATCTGCTTAAATCAATTATTTTGTTTTATTATTTATTTTATTTATTTATTTTTTTTTTTTGCTTTTTGAGACAGGGTCTCACTATGCAGTTCAGGCTGGCCTTAAGCTCACTTTTGTAGCCCAGGCTGGTCTCGAACTCACATCGATCCTCCTGCCTCAGCCTCCCGAGTGCTGGGATTACAGGCGTGCGCCACCACGCCCGGCTTAAATCAATTATTTTGATAGCATAATATATATGTATATTATTTATAATAATTTACTGAAATTTATACATTTATTTATAATTCTTTTTTCAACTTTCCTGCTTTTCATTCTATGTTTGCATCTATCATGCACGTAGTTTATGTGTCAATTAAGAGTAATGAGGAAAAGATTAATAAAGCCAGAATCACTGAAGCAAAAAGAAAATCCTTTATAGTTTAGAGTTAAAAGAGATATTTATGTTTAGTGTGTGATGGAAACAATGAGTGAGTTAATCATCATTTGCTGTATTTATTGATAATTGCTTAGTTCAATGTGCTAAGAGGAAGATGGCCTCACTGGAGCTGAGTCAGAAATGGGGAGGAAATTTCAAAGAGCATATACCTGCCCTCAGCTCCCTACTTCTCTTTATACTTTCTGGCTGCCTTGAGGTGGATGGATTTTCTCTGCATTGACTTGAGTCAACTGACCATGCAAACTGAACCTGTGACTCATAATAAATCCCTCCTCCATGACGTAGGTATTGGGCATTTTGCACCAGCAATAAGAAAGTGACTAATATAGATCTTGTTTCTAGGGACATGAGAACGTTGCTGTGACTGTGCCTGCATATGTGGCATAGAAGCCTTTGGTACTGGTTTTCAGGAAGTGTTTGGACAAGTTTGAAGTGTGTAGAAAAGTCCTAAAATTCTATAAGCAGGACTTGATGGAGATATGGTTAGAAGGTCCAGAGATCCTAATGCTGGTAGGACAGTGAGGACTGAGGAGGTTTCACATGGAAACAGACTGCACTGACTAGAGGCCATATACGTTGAACTCTGGCAAACATCTGTCTTTATTTTGCTCACCTCCTGAAAATTTCCAGGATATTCACATTAAGGACATTAGACTAAATACTGTGACAGTTTAGCAGAGCAAATTTCAATACAGCCCAAATTCTAAGCTGTTGCATGAATGTTGCTGGTGGCTTTTAGTCAATATACAGTGAGAATCAGTAAAGAAAAAAATTAGCTATTTGATTCAATGTATTTACAATGTCATCTGAAAAAAATCATCTAAAAGTTGAAACCATAGAAAATGTGTTCATGAGAAAGGTTAATTTAAAATGAAGCCAAGCCCTTTGCATAAGGACTATGAGAAAGATGGCTTGAAGGTATCTCAAAAATAATCCAGAACCACGTAGCTTTTGGTTTATTTTGTATCCATTCCATTTTATCTATTATTCAATTTTGGAAGTGAAATAGTTAAACTGTGTCTTTATGTGTTGGAGATATATAACTTTCTTTTTGATTTTTACAGGAGCTCACAGCTGAGAGTTCGCCTTGAGTCTCAGAGGAGATCTGGACTTGGATTTTTGAGCATTGAGAAACTGTTAAGACACTGGTAAACTCTTAAGGATACTCTAAATGAACTTTCCAGAAGGAAATGGACATAAAGCTTTTAAAGTACAGGGGTAGAATGTTATGCTTTAAAATGCTTGGAAATTGGTTGACTAATAGAGTCACTATACTCAGCTGTGGGCTGATCCTTTGATGACTTCAGTAGGGGAGTGTGCTGCTCGGAAACAGCTTAGCTGGAGTTGAGTCAGCAGATGCGTGATCCCAGAAAAGTGACTTTTGAATCTGGGTCCTCCCTTTTTCACTTCCAGTTGACTCGGTTTGAACAGCATTCTACTGCCATGCTCTTCCACCCGGAGTCCTTTCAGCCTTGAAGCCAGGCTGAAATGGACTGAAATCAAATCCCAGGTGAACCTCTTCTTCCTCCTCTTCTTCCTCTCCTTTTTTCTTTTTAAGGAGTTGACTATTTCAATTCAGCCACAGGAGTGGAATATTCTGCGGTAACAATTCAAAATCAAATAAAGTCAATACTGAACACAATAAAATGGAATTACTATGTTTTTTATATTTTATTTTTACGTTTCCTATTTTAGGTAGTGTTGGCTCCCCCTTAAACAAAAGCATGAGAAGCACTGATGCAATTGTTTATGCTCAGAAAGGAGTTCCTTAAGAGTACTGTTATTTTTCTCATGGATTAAATGAACAGAAACAAATACTGTCTGCAGTGCCTCGTCCTTCCGACCTTCTGTGCTTCTCCTTTGCACCTTACCTTAGTCTGGTAGTTTTGGTAAACATAGAGGTGTTTTCTTTTTATTAGGTAAAGAACGACAGGAAAAATAAATACTGTAGACATAATGTTTCCATATTATCCTGCTAACAAGAGATAAACATTTGCCTGCCTTAATTTTAAAAGTAGTATAAATACTAACCAAACTCTGAACATTTAACATCGTTTTATCTATTAATTTTAATTTAAACTATTTTATATTTGTGATATACAATATATTGCTTTCAAACATGTGTGAATTGTAAAGTAGATAGAGTTTATTAACGAGCTCATTATCATGCACATTTTATTGTATAGAAACATAAAACACTTGCTTTCAGGAATTCTTAAGAATTCCTGTGCTTTTTAATTTATAAGCTTTTGGGGTCAGGGAAAATAGCTCAGTGGAATAAGTGCTTGCCTGGCAAGCACAAGGTCCTAAGTTCAATCCCTGGTACCACCAAAATTAAAATAAAATAAAATAAATAAATAAAAGAAAAAATAATTTATAAGCTTTATTTTTTTAGAAATTTCAGATTATAGGGAAATTGAACAGATAGTAAAGTGACCATATTATCTAACATAAACATAATTTTCCTTATATTGACATCTTATATTCATTTATCTTTTATATAATTGATGAAAATGTAATATTAATTATGGATGGATTTTAATGGTATTCTTATGTTTTTCACTTTTTTTGCTTTTCTCTTTTTTATGCTTACTACATGGACTAGACTCATAGTCATCTTCCTATTTTCAGCCTCTCCAGAACTGGGATTACACGCACGCACTCCCACTCCAAGACTTGGTGGCTTGCTGAATGCACCAGGGTGAGGGACTGGCCTGATTTGTGGATCTGGGGCTCCAACATGGGACCCTGTGCTTCTGTAAGGAGGTGCTTAGTGTGCTGAAGTATCTCGCTGGCCTTTATGTCCTTTGTTTGAAATGTATTCCTTTTTTTTTTGAGACAAGGTCTCACTATGCAGTTCAGCCTGGCCTTGAGCTCACTTTTTGTAGCTCAGGCTGGTTTCGAACTCACACAGATCCTCCTGCCTCAGCCTCCCGAGTGCTGGGATTACAGGTGTGCACCACCATGTCTGGCTCTGACATATATTCCTTAATGTATTTAAGTGAAAGAAGTGCTTATAAGTTTAGAAGTTAAATTTGTTTCTCCTGTTAGGAGAAGCAAATATAAATTAGTATACCCATCATCAATAATAATAAGTGGTGTTTCCTAATAAAGTTAAGGACTACTATTTAATCCTTAACATGTTATAAAAAAATCTTTTAAATTCATGCTTTCCAACTTAAATTTTGTGTACTTAGACAAAATATCCCCCAAGTTGTTGTGTTTTGCAGCAGTTTACAAAAATTGTTGAACATCTAATTCTATAAGTTTGCTTTATGTCACTAGACATATAATGAGATCATAGAGTCCATGTGTGTCTTATTTCACTTAATATAATCTCCACCTTTATCTATATAATAACACAAATAACAAGAGCTCTGTAAATATTGGTAGTACTCCCGCGTGTATGTGTTTGTTTTTGTGCGCATGCAAAATTCATATTTTTTAATCCATCATTTACTGATAAAAATTTAGGTTCATTCACATTTGTGTTACTCTTGAGTGATACTTAAGTGAATGTGAATATATAATATGGTATCTATTTATCTATCTATCTATCTATCTATCTATCTCTGTAAAAATTAATTTTAGTTTTACTGTGTTTATTCCATAGTAGGAGTTAAGATTAAATAGTAGTCCTTAATTTTACAAGGAAACACCGCATATTATTGTCCATAATATTTACGTTCCTCTCAGGAGATGAGAACTTAACTTTTAAACTTTCAGACACTTCTTTCACTTAAATTAGGAAATCTATTCTAAATAAAGGACCTCAGACAATTCTTGTTAATGTTTACCTCATCCAAAATAAAAATTCATAATTTATTATAAATAGTAAACTATAAATTTCTCCCAATAAATTTGGCTTTTGATCACATTTATGAATAGGAAATTTAAAATAAGCAAATATCTGGCAGGATAACTGTATCAGTGATTCTAAAGCTGTTAATTAGGGCCAGCAAGATGGTTTAGTGGTCTAAAGCGCCTGCTTAGGAAAGCCTAGGCAATTGCAGGGACCACATTTTGATCCCAAGCTCCACATGTTGTGCCAGCCCCACCCCCAGAGTAGGCTGAGCCAGCCATTAGAGAAAAGGTGTCATTTAGTCCCCAGTTGAAAACCAGCTAGTGTAGTGCAACTTCAGGTCTGGAATTACCCCAACAAATAATAACACAGGTATACTGTATTGTGTTCCATTGTTTGGACACTATTCCTTCACAGCAAAAGGAGGAATAGAAGTGAATTTTTACATAAGAGTTATATTGCTAAGTAATGACCTGCAAGAAAAAATAGATATGTATCTAATAATGATGTATTAAAATTACAGGGCCTTATTAATTATACTTTTTATTAATTGCACTTTAATTTACATCATAAAAAGATACTATACACATTTTTACGTGGTTTTGTTTATATTACATTTAATATTAATTAAATTGCAACAAGTTCATTTTTAAAAGTTCATAGGAGAATTTCTGGTTCTGCTATTAAATTAACATTATAAACTAAGTAATCACTAAAAAGGAAAAAAAACTGTAAATGGAAACTGGGGGTATGATTTATCTGACAGAAAATTAGGGTGCATTATGTCCTTGATGGCTTGCTTTAACTATATTGACAACTGAGTAAGTAATTATCAATATTTATAAGATAGGTGAAGTGATGCACTATAGTGTATATTTTAACTGTATACATCAATAGATTATTTTGTTCTTATATTACTCATATGTTTGAAAATGGACTATGCTTTTAATATATTACATATTTATCTTTAAAATATTAAGGATGACTAGAATGTATTAAATAAGAGAAAAACTTATGCAAGTACTCTGGAGTGAAAATAAGTTCAAATATTATTTCTATGTACCTATTTTCATATAATAAAAAAGATAAGAACTTAATTATCATTGTGTATCTAATTTTGCCTAAGAAATAAATCTCAAATTCAATATCCTAAAACAATACATATCATTAGAAACCATGGTTTTATCTTTCTTTAATCAGAAATTTGGGCAGGAGCCAGTGTCTATTTTTGCCTCTGCGACACATGAACTAAAGTCACTTAGTGCTGCCGAACTGCTGGTGGACTGGGATCAAAGTCCATACTTGCTTTGTTCAGATCTTGAGCACCCTGGCCTGAACCTAACTTGAAATGCTTCCTGGAAGGCCTCTGCACAGCTTTTCCAAACCATTAGGCTCAGGAGAGCTGACAATCTTACCTAGCAGGGTTTTTTTGTCTTTGAAGTAGTCTCCCAAGTCATAGTGAGCCTAACCTGCCAGATCCTATAGGAAAGTAGACAAGTCTATTGTGCTTTACTTTTCTTATGCTTTTATCAGTACATGTCTGCAGTGCATAATGCTCACCCTCATCCTGGGGAGTTGGTACATGCACATAATCTATTTTAATTAATCTTTCATTACTCCCCACTCCCTTTTCGCTCTCCCCTCCATTTCCTGGTGACTTTCCCTTTGCTATTATTCCTTTTTGGTCATTATCTTCTATTTTGCCCTGTAATTTATTTATATTTTCACTATTTAATATAAAATGTAATTTGAGTCTATGTGTTTGATTTCTGTTGTGCTTTATTAGTGGCAAAACAAGGCAGAATCCTGTAGAAAATATTAAACTGCCTCTTAGTGGGAGATGTAGCAAAGTATGATTGCCAATTTCCTATTTTAGGGTCGGCCTACTGGCTACCATTATATTAATTCTGCATGCAAAATAAGCTCAAGACTCCCAAAAGTCTCATAATGTTACATCTTTGATTTAAAAATCAAAGTCTTGTAATGTGAATCTTTTTTTCATACAAATCATCAAGTTTAATTTCAGTTTGTCAAGTACTCAAATATTCTCAATCTATCTAATATATCAAGATATGCTCTAATTTAGAAGCTGTTTATTTTTAAAATTCTGTTTGGGTAACATACATATTCTCTTTAATAACAAATCCACTACTACATGGGCTCACAAGCATTCTTTCCAGGCATAGCCAGGACCTTTCCTTTATACTTTCTTAAGTTTGTTTCCATGAATACACACTTCTGTTACAGCTTCAATGATCTGTCCCTTAGGATAAGATAACATCTCCTGATAGCATCCAGCTGTGAAGTTACCAATATAATAATGCTTTGATGAGTAGAGTAACCCCTATTCAGTCATCTTCCAAAATTCCTGTCTTAATCTGATGTTGTAATGTTCTGTGTCAGGATCAAAAGAAACAACGAGAAGACCTGATGAAGTTAGCTCAGAGGACTCAACGAGATTCCCTCCCCAGTGAGCAAAGAACCTCCGGAACAACCCAGCTATATTCAGGATAGTCAGCGGGATCCCGTGCACAATCACCCAGCGAAGGGGAACCATATGTTCAGGCACCAACATGACCACAGTCTTATCAAAATAAAGGAAGGCCACATGCTTAGTCACAAGCGTAACTAAGCCCTCTATCCACTTCCATCTAGAGTTCACTTAGGGGTCAACCAGTAGCATTTCAGGTAAGGGAGAAAACCATTATGAACTCCACAGGTGAAGCTGCCTTAGGGCAGCTACCTCTAGGCCCTCCACCACTCACTGCCTTTCCAAATGCCCATCAGACTACATCTCCCCGTTCTTAATTTTCTGAAAAAATCAGGGAAAGGACTACAAATTATCAATTCTTACCTGGTGGATGGACCGCTCCTCACCACTAATCAGTACAAAGTTCACAAATGGCGATGTTTCCACTAAACCCTAGGATACCATTAATTTTTTTCAATATCTGTAACAGCTCAGTGTCAAATAATTCCAACAATCGTCTCACAGAGCCATCATTAGCTTCTGGTTGATAAAACAAAATTTCAACGTCAGCATACCACAGATTAACATTTAAATACCACATTTCAATAGAATAATATGACAACATCCAATTTTTCATCTTTAGAGTCCGTGTATCTTTAAAGAGTCCATAGCTGTTCTGATTTCTTACGATAAACAGTTTGTACGCTCTGGTTTAACACCCCCACCCCCATCTGCAGCAGCCGCGGTGGTGATGGTCACCATTCCCAAGAGCATGGCGATCGTGGGTTCACTTTTGTTCAGTTTCTTCAATGTCTCCAGCAAACATGGGAACTACACCATGGAAAGGAAGTCCTGTCTCAGACGATAGTTCTAGCAGAAGTCAGATGCTGACCCTCGTCCTACTATGGATGTTATTCCTAGAATATTCAAAGCTAGTAAAAGATTTTTAGACATACGCCCAAAAAACAACTGTGACATGTAATAGTATGGTTAGAAGAGTTCTTATAAGCAAGAGGTGAAGGCAGTGAACACATGCCTGAGTAGAACAAGTTGTTCCTTTTAAATAATGAGGTATTTTCATTTCAGTTCCTTTCCTTCTGCCATCTGGGCAGAGTCATAAAACTCCAATAGAGCTTCATAGAGCTCTAATAGTGTTTTATAGAACTCCAATCTGACGCTTCCACCGGAAGTATGAACTAACTCCCGCGCTGCCTCTACTCTAAAGATTTCCCAATATACAACATTGGTATTCCAGCAGAATGGCAGATCTGGCAGTGGAAACATTCTACTAGCATCTACACCTATAAAGTGCTTTCCTTAAAGAAGAAAAAGTCCTTTTTTTTTTTAACTTGGTGTTATTATTTATTAGACTTTTTCTTTCACTGGACTCTTCTTTTGAGTGATAGATTTGACGTATAAATCCAATAACAAATTACCTTTAATACTCACCAGAAATGACAATAAAGTCATCATAGTAGCGATGCAGAAGGAAAAACCCGATCTCTGGTGGATGATCTCCAAACGATTTTTCCTTCTAGCTCCCTTCAGGTGATGATTAATCCTAGATGTCAATCTTTAAAGAAGTCAGCATTTATTTGACGTTTGGTGTTTGGGTCTGGCCCATAGCGGGAACACTTGTCTCTCCCACAGCTGTTAAGATCGCTTGCCTTTTATGTTATCTCTTTTGAGGGCCTAGCCCTGTCTGGCTGCCTATAATATCTCCAACTTGGCTGTCTATGACATTTCCCCAAACTGTCGTGAGGGAAATATGGGTGACAACTGCTCTAGCTTCTTCAGGCTGAAAAAGGTCATCATAACTTGGGATTGGCAGTCAGAGATACTCTTCAGAGGTTCTACCTAATGGCCTTCAAGAGACACCAGGCATTTTTATCTTGGGTAGGCAGAATAAATTAAATACCTTTTATTTAAGGAATCTGACAATTTGTTATAAGTCCTTCTAGCTTTTAATATGTTCTCATGAAAACCAGAATACCCTATTTTTTTTCTATTTTTGGTTATCTTTGTAACAGAACAGTGTCATCAGCAAACTAATTTAATTTGTATGTTTTATCCTAATTTTTGAGGTATGGTAACTGGAAAGAAAGTCATGGTTATAGAAAAACAAAGAGACCTGTGCCAATGTCCAGCAATAGGTTGGGTTTCTTTTGGTCATGATTTCTTAGGGCTCCTCCGTGGAGATGACAGAGACTGTCTGGCCAGAGGGAGCAAGTGGGCCCAGTGCCCTTTAGTCCTACTGGACCTTCTGGGAAGCTGAGTCTGAGCTCTGGGGCCTTCACCTCAGAGTGCAGTCTCACTTCTAGTGGCTGCTTTGGCAGTCAGGGCATGGCTTGTGGGCTTCTTGAGGTAATCCCTCTTATTCTGGCCTGGCTTCCAACAGTCATAGCAGGTGAAATTTATCATCGTTAAGCTCTTCTTGGAGCCAAGAGATTCAGACCTTTGGATTTAAGACTGCAATAAGGCAGCTAATTTTTTACCTCTTTTTGTTTTATCTCCATGGTTTTCTCCCAGTTCCAATTCTAGGAAATTTATTTCTTAGTATCCTATAAAGTATCAAGTAAGTTTTTTCATTATCAATCAGATTTTGTATCAATTTTTATGCTTACTCATTTTCTGGGTTTTATTCACCAAGCTGGTACCCAGGCCTGGGTTATTGCACTCCTAAGCCCAACAGCTGAAACCAGTTGCTCATACTCATGTGGAGGAGCTCAGGGATTAGTTGGGGGAGGATGCAGAGGTTGGACCTCAGCAAGCATGGAGGGTGGACTTGAAACCTCCAGTCACTCCACCAATGTGGAAGGATATTGACTGTGTCAAATGTTCCATATGATGAAAAAACTTCCGGGTACTACATGCCTCTGTCTGCAACTCATTTTCCCAAGCTTTCAAAAAGTCCTCAAAATCAGAGGACAGGGGCCGAGGGACCCGAAAAGCCCGCTTTATATTCAAATTTTCTGTTTCTGACTCTCCAGCCCGCAAGGATGAATCATCAGATGTGGTGCTGCCTTCATACTCCTTAATGTCCTCATCAATTGAACCCCTCATAAAACTGCTTTCCTGAGTCCAAGAAATCAGCTGCAGAGTCGATTCCTCAGAGTCACACTGCAGGCTCCAAAGCCAAGGAGGTAAGGCTACACAAAGCCCACATACTTAAAGGGATAGGCTCTCCTTGCTGATGTGCTCTTTGCAGAGCTTTTTTGACCTGCTTCCAAACTTTTAAGTCTACAGAAGTTTTTCCTTTAGGGTGAAACCATAAACAACATCTTTTTATAAGGAAAAATAATTCTTCAAAGCTTTTTAGTTTCACCTTTACCCCCACTCCTGAGTAATGTCTCTATGGACATACTTTTTTTTTTTTTTTTTTTTTTTAGCGGAATTGTTCTGAGCTATTGCCGCTGGTCTTGCCTACTCTGGGTGTACATTTCCCATCTGGTCAGGCCTCTCTTAATTTACCTCTGGTTGTCTTCCATGCCCCACGCTACATGCCACTTGTTCTAATGTTTTATGCAGGAGTTGAAAGAAGCGATGAGAAAACCTGATGAAGGTAGCTCAGAGGACTCACCAGGATCCCCTCCCCAGTGAGCAAAGAACCTCCGAAACAACCCAGCTTTATTCAGGATAGTCAGCATCATCTCCTGCACAATCACCCAGCAAAGGGGAACCATATGTTCAGGAACCAACATGACCATGGTCTTATCAAAGTAAAGGAGGGCCACATGCTCAGTCACAAGTGTAACCAAGCCCTCCATCCCATTCCATCCTAGGGTTCACTTAGGAGTCAACCAGTAGCATTTCAGGAAAGGGAGAAAACAACAATTTTGGACCCCACAGGTGAAGCTGCCTTAGGGTAGCTGGCTCTAGGCCCCGTCCATCACTCTCTGCCTTTCCAAATACCCATCAGACTACAATCTGAGAACTGAGAAGTACAAAGATATGTAATCTCTCCCCCAAGTCCCTAGCTATCTCATACATACTGACAGGGTAGGTATAGGGTAACATTTTAAGTTAAATATCTTCAAATGGGAAATGTAAAAGACATATGATTATTAATGGTTCAACGTGATTTTTCAATCAATTGGGAATACATTACCAGTTTCTGAAGTAAATCCTAGTTCTCCTTATTAGAAATAATCTTAGTATGTGTTCTTTCCACTCTTTGGGCAGGTTTTCCTATGATTTAAGTTAGCATTAAACTTGTGTAGCCTTTTGAAATAAGTAACTAAAATTTAGTTATTTATTTTGGAGTGTTCAAAAGCCTTTAACTTGTACTGTATGATCCTTTATTGCCATTCAAAGTGGTATAATTAACTTGATTGTTTGAAGATTTCTACGAGCTGAGTTATCATTCAATTTATTGGATAAGTGTCACTCATTTCATTCCAGGTTCACTTATAGTAGAACTGAAAGTCAATTTGCTATAGGAGCATCACACTTAAAAGCATTCCTCACATGGATTTTGAGTGGATCTAGTAAGCATGCCCTAAGTATTCTTAAAAGACTAACTTGGAAAATGTCTAAGTCATTGTAAGCCATAAAAATCTTCACAAAGCCTCATGGCTACAACTTTAAATTTCAGTCAATGCTTCAATAGCAGTACCTATATTAGCAAAGGCAATCTCACACAATAAGGAAAGGGCAGGAGACATTTTAATTCCTGACTTTGAATTATACTACATAGCTGCTGTGATAAAAGCAGCATGGTATTATCAAAGAAATAGACTTGAGAATTAATGGCATAGATTACAAAATACAAAAGAAATTCCAAACACACCGATCCACCTTGTCTTCAACAAAGGTGCCAAACACACTTACCAGAAGAAAGATAGCCTCTTTAACAAATGGTGTTAGAAAAACTGGGCTCCCCACATTCCCAGAACTAAAACTTTACCCAGGTGTATCACCATACAGTAAAGTAACATCAAAATGGATTAAAGATCCAAACATTAAAACAGAAACACTAAATCTCCTGGAATAGAAAGTAAGAGGAAATTGAAGACGTAGGGGTAAGCAAACAGTTCATTAAACACACACACACACACATAGACACACACACACACTTGAAAGAATTAACAACTGGAACCTCTTCATTTTCCAAACTTTTTGCATGTCAAAAAAATTACCAGTAGAGTGAAACAATAACCCACAATGTTGGATGAAATCTTAACTAATAAGCACTCAGACAAAGGTCTTTCTAGAATTTATAAAGACCTAAGAAACATTAGGGCCCCAAAATTGAAAGACTCAATTGAGAAATGGGTAATGGAGATGAACACACATTTCTCAGGTGAAGAATAACAGGAGCTAATAAATACATTAAAAAATCTTTCATTTCACTAGCCATCTGTGAAATTCAAATTAAAACAGCACTGATATGACATCTCACCCCAGAATAAAGGCAGTCATGAAAAAAAATTAACCAATAACAAATGTTGTAGAGGCTTGGAGAGAAAAGTGACCCTTCGCCACTGCTGGGAGGAATGCAGATGGGTGCACCCATTATGGAAATCAATGTAGAGACTCATTAAAAAATTAGGACTGGAAATCCCACTCAAATGAGCTATTCCTCTACTGGAAATATTCCCAGAAGAGCTGAAAACATTAAATCATAGTGATAAATGTGCAACTTTGTTTATAGTAGCACAATTTGTGATAGGCCAATCTTCAAAACAACTAAAATACCTATCAACTGAACAATGGATGTGAACCACATGGTGTTTTTTTTTTTTTTACAATGGAGTATTACTCAGCTATAAAGAATGATAAACTCGAAGTCTTCATGTATAAGTAGATGTATCTTGAAGATATTTGTATAACTGAAATAAACCGTACCTGCATATGTAAATATCATATAGTCTCCCTAGAGTAAGAACTGAAAAGAAGGAATAAAAATGGAAAGGTGTAACACAGTTTAATGGAAAGAGATAACTTCAGGATTAAACAACAAAGAGAGACTGAGTTGAAAGGTAAGAAACATGGGAGGGCAAAATCATACATTGCTGTACAGAGATGGCTAAGGCAATGATCCTAAGAATCTCTGTCAGGTTTGAAACTAGCTGTTAATTTGTATAATTCTCACCCTAATTCCATATGCTTACATCTGTGAGCTAAGCAACTTCACTGAGGATAGCAATATGTGATAGTAAAACCATGCTTGGAATACATATCATTCTGGTCTTCTAAATGCATACTGCTTCTAATGTAATATCAATTATTGTTATATTCTCTCTCTCTCTCTCTGTCAAGCAAATGTGTCCTTTTTAAAAAAGTTAATAAAAGACTGTAAGAGAGCAGGAAAAAAAACAATGTCATAGAAGTGTCCTGCTACAATTTTGTGTATGATTACATTCCTAAATTTCTATGTAAAAATATGCAACTGTCTTTTCACATTCTATAGGGAATTAAGGTTTAGAATATCAATGTTGTTAGAAAATAACTGTTCCGTGTTATATCTAATGTACTTGATATTCAGAAAAGTAGTGACGTTAAACTCAAGTGGCTAAGTTACTGGATAATAATATCACTATGTTTCTTTTCTGGAGGATTAACAACTTAACTTTTCAGACCAAAAAGCTAGAGAAAAAGGGCTACTAGGATAGCCAACATTTTGACCCCAGCCCCACAAGGTCAGTGAGGACTCAGGAAATAAGAGAACTGGGGTGTAATATCCTATAACTCACTGGTGTCACAAATTTTCTGTTCAAGGAGATTATGGGGCCACAGAGGAAAAGGATACATTGATGTATAGTGTGCCTAAAGAGAGTTAGTTAGACAGAAACCATTCTCTTAGGATTTTACAGAGTGCATACTGGTCAAGCAATGGCCGTGATTCTTCCAGATGGCTGACACAAAGGATCTATAAACTGTTGTACATGGCTTCAGGGTAAATCCTGAGGGGATCTGACTGACTTTGTCAGATTCAAAAGTTACATACTTTTGTTATATAGACCTTGCTTCATCCTGGTCTTAACCATGCAGCAGAAATGTCTAACCATGAGTTATAAAAAGTAAAGCTATATTAATGTTCTGAGCTACAAAAGGCTCAAGTCCACAACTTCTGATATGGCTAGTTTTGCTGATAACTTGCTATTGTTATGGACTATTGGACTATACTTGTTTTTAATAAATTCATGTACCTATAATATTTAAATGGCAGTGAAACACCTATCTATGACAAACAGAACAAACAAGGGAAATATGAATGAAGGACCATTTTATAATGAAAAAAATTTAGGATAGATATACAGCTGCTTTCTCTTAGTTAAATAAGAAGAAAGCTTTGCACTAATAGCATTTAGACAAGATATCTTGTCCACACATTGTACTTTGAATAACTACTATGAAGAGAAAAATATGCAACGTAATAATTATTATAACTGTCCTACTAAGATGTTTGAATTTGTCTCATTGCTACTTTGTTCTCATTAAAATTAATAAAAGAAAAGAAAAAATAAAAATCATTTGAAAAATTGAAGAATGTCCGGAGACTTTCTGGTTTTCTAGGCCAATCTAGCTTGTTTTTCATATAGTTCTGAAACATAAGTCTTGAATTGTGATTATAGTTATGAGAGTATACACATCAATGTTATATACGTATGTATGTATGTATGTATGTATGTATGTTATGTATGTATGTATTTAGTGTTTCCAGGTATTGAATTCAGGATCTTGTGCTTGTCAGGCCCGGAGCTGTGTCCCCAGCCCCTGTGTTAGTTATTTATTGATGTGTCATAAATTATTTCATAACACTGACCTTAAACAATAGTCATTTAATCACAATGGAAAGTCTATTGGTCAAAACCTCACAATGAACACATATTTAATTCCATTTGGGGATTTCACTATGTTTACTGCATGTTTCTGGCCTGGAAAAAGGCCTGATACAGAAGCTTGTGAGTCCCTTTCTAAGCACTTCTGGTACTTTGGCACAAGGTCTGGAGGATGGACTCAACAACATTTTTCAGTTACAGTGCATATGCATGTCTTCTCAACAGGGTACTTATTTTATGGCAGTAAGGTCTTATATAAAATTTGTCCTAGCATTCCCTTCACCAAGTGTTTACCAAGAAGTATGAGTGGATACTATCTTTTTCATGAGATTTGTATTAGTTTCGAAGTCAATGGAACAAAGTATTAAACATCAGCGACAAAAAGGTGTGTGTCTGAGTCATGATCTGAATGGATTCAGTCCATGCCTACTTGGTTCTGAAGCAGAACTGGCATTGCTGGGAAGTCATGGAAGGTCACAGATGCACACCATATGGCATAGAGGAAGCAAAAGAGACGAGTTTTCCAGCCACAGACATGTAGATATGGCGCTGGGAAGCTAGATTGGTGGATTGGTGGTCTAAGCACCTTCACGGAAAGAGTAAGGATACATGTTTGATCCCCCATACCATACCAACCTCGGAGGACCCTAGGAGAACCCTAGGCAACTGAATCTGGGCATAGTGGTGAACACCTTTAAACCCAGTAATTGGGAGGCTAAGACTATAGGATCACTATGAGTCCGAGATCCAGAGGGAGATCCTGTACCACATACATACATACATACGTACATACATACATACATACATATGTAAATATTTTTTTTAATTTTTTTGACCTTTTGAGACAGGGTCTCGCTATGCAGTTGAGGCTGGCCTTGAGCTCACTTTTGTAGCCCAGGCCGGTCTCGAACTCACATCGATCCTCCTGCCTCAGCCTCCCAAGTGCTGAGATTACAGGTATGCACCACCACATCCACCTTGTAAATGATTTTAGAAAAATTAAAAAAAATATTAATGTAAGCCAGGTTTAGTGCTAAGTATAATATTTTACTATAGAATTTGCTCAAATTATCTTTTGATCTTATTATACTACAAATTCAGTGAAACTACAGTAATGTCTATTTTGTTAAATGCAACATCTACCGTATTCCCAGGGAATTGTTGGGTTTAAGCTCTTATGCCTTGAAAGAAAGTATTTGATTTAGTTAACATGAATTCTAAAAACTTCTGACAAATCTCTTAGTATACCTACTTTAGTTATTTGTTTACATTTTAAAAGTACAATTAAGTTTTGGAAGACATCTACATTTTTCAGATTTATAAATACAAAATCAAGTTTTCTCCAAATATAAGAACAAGAAAATAGTTTTTAAGTAGTATCATTTGTTCACTTAATAAATAATAGTCAAATAATAGTCCATAGTTTTCATTAATTAAAGCCTATATTTTCTAAAGCAGCATTACCTAAAGAAATCACTAAATGCATTTTCAGCTTCAGAATATCTGTGTAGGAGGGGATTTAGCTCCTTAATCAGTTATTGAGAAAAGCTAGGCTGCTCCCTCTTTGAAATTTCATTTCACATTAAGAATGTTGCTTTGTTTGGGTGTTAGGTATTTGTGTTACTTGTGGCAGAGATGGATAGCAACTATGGAAAGGCATCCTAAATAAAAATGGAAAACAAAACAAAAATATCAGTGGTGCACTATAGTTTTATCTCGTGGGTACATAAAATACAAATCATGGCAGATTTACAGCATTAAGGGAGCTTAATGTACATACTGTGGTTAGAATTGCTGAATTTTTATAGGGCTGAAAGCAGTTATTCAAGTCATTCAAGTCTTAGTTCTTTTCTTGATAACATATGAAGTGACTTGGACTTCATACAGAATTTGTGCCTTAGTCAAAGACCCTAGTGCGAGCTCTTCTTTCTTAACAAAAAGACCGAAAAAAGGTGAATGAAAGAGTGTACTTGACATGATAATTACTATTTTCTAATACATAACAATTATGCATGTTCATATTTAAAGGCTGCTATGATATAGTAATATGAAAGGCAAACCAACCTTCTTGAAAAAACAATCAAATTGCAAATTTGAGATCCAACCATGAGCTTGAACAGATGTTGAAAAATCCTGTACAATGTATTTTATGCTATTTTGTCACGCATATTTACATTTCCATATATGTAGGGTCCTGATTTCACCATCTCTAATCCTGTAGAACTTTCAGGGGCTTCTGAGGGAATTAGGAAATGTTAGTTGTGGCAGAACCAGGCCACAGAGTAGGTGTTACAATACCTTAGTGGTTCTCAACCTTTCTAATGCCGTGACCACGTAATTCAGTTCCTCATGTTGCGGTGACCCCAAACCAAAAAATAACTTTGGTGGCTACTTCAAAACTGTAATTTTGCTACAGCTATGATTCAGAATGCAAATACCTGATATGCATTACGTATTTTCATTACTACAAATCAAACATAACTTAAGCAGAGTGATTAATCACAAAACAATATTTAATTATATGTTGAGAAATATTTATTACTAATTCCAATAAATAACATTTCACCATGGAATAGCATGGGTTTAAATATGTACTTTCTGATGGCTTTAGGCAATCCCTGTGTTTTGGTCATTTGACCCCTGCCAGAGTCGCGACCCACAGGTTGAGAACCGCTGCGATTGCTAGAGCAAATGTGCCTGTCTTACTTTTGTTTTTCCGATTGAAAATACTTGACATTCACAAGTTAAAGCAGGAAAGATTTATTTCAAGCTTGTAGAGTTTTCAGTCCATAGTTGGTTGGCTCCAAAGCAGAATGGCGTGTTAGAAAGACATCACAGAGAAGAAATCGTTTATGGTAAAGTGGCAGAGTAAGCTAGCTGCAGCAGCAGCAACAGCAAGACTGCCTTCCCTTTTGTACTTTATACTTCATCCAGGCTACAGACCACATCCAGGCTGGGGTTTCCATTATCTACACCCAGCGTTTCACCCTAAAACCACATTTTCACACATTCAATCACTTCTGAAAAGCCCCACAATTGAGTACCTAAGGCTTTAGGGGGATATTTAGCTACAAGATATGTCAGTGTCTGTTGGGACTGGGGAGATAGCTCAGTGGAATATGCACTTGGCTGACAAGCTCAGAGGCCTGAGTTCAATCCCCAGTTCTGAAAAAAAAAAAAGTCAATGTCTGTTGACTCTTGAAAAGCAGTCACATAGCAATTAAAAATAATGAAAGAGAGAACAAATTAGAAATAAAACAGAAAAAAATTACAAGTGATACAGAATTCCACTTAACAAAGAAATATGAATTTCACAGTATTTGTTATAATGCAAACTGTTGCCTTCCAACCAGTTATTCATAGTGTCAGATATGTGCATGTAAAATTGGGAGAAGAAAGAAAAAAGAAAGAAGTGTATGAGAAATTTAGAAAACAAAAATTACAAACGATTAAAAAAAGGAGTCAAAACATATAAAGCATTGTCTGTTCCTTTCCCTAGACCAGCAGAAATGCACAGTACAGTTGTCCAAACCATTTTGATTACATATATAAGTAAATATCTTTCCTCTACTCCCTCTACTGTTCTTCTCTTTAACTCATTAACTATTTCCTTTTAAATAAATTAATTACCTTTTCCCAGTGTCTATTGTATCCTTCAAATTTATGGGCTATTGTTTAACTAGTTACATAGCAATTCTTAAAGGCAAAGATTCACAAATGCTTCATAGATCAACAGAATATTTATAAAGGAATTGCTAAAGTATAATATCAATATAAAATTAATATAAACTTCAGCTCATTAATGCAATGGTAGTATTTTGTTCATATTTGCAGCTCTTTCTAATGTAAGTTCCTCTCAGTCTTCTCCTGGAACATATGCCTCATTCATATACCTCCCAAACATCTCCCTTGATCACTTACCCAATGTTACAAACCCTGATTTAGAGGGTGCCAAAGAATTCATATCATTTTTCTCTCTTTGGCATAGAGTACTTTGATGTTTTGATAATATGTAGAGTTTAGTATAAATTCTAAGGTGGATTATTACTGATACGTCAAATTCAACCACTTAACAAAAATTCCTTAATAGTTTGCATTTTCTGGATACTTTTATTGCAAGACATCTTAGTGTATTGAAAATAACTACCCTCTCACATGTCTGTAATCATATCTGCACTGAGGCACTGGTTTTGTATATCTTGACTAATATTTCTTGACTAAGATTTCTCTTTTCTGGAGATTTTGTATGTACAAAAACTACTAAATGAATAACACTTTCACTAATATGAAGTTAACAATAAAATAAAAACTGCAAAAGTGTATAAACACTGCAGCGAGAGGCTTACAAGTTTGGCTAAAAAAAAAAAAAAAAAAAAAAAAAAGGTTCCTATTGTGGATTTCTGGTGGTCTGTGGAAAGGAGCACTAGTACTTAACTTATTTTGCCTCCTTGTACAATTATTTTTTTTTCTTTTTCTCTGTTGTTAATTTCTTATATATATTTTTCTCTTTTTTTTCTTATTTCAAGTTTCCATGCATTTGTCTTGGAATATAAACAACTAATTCGAAAGCAAGACTATACAATACAACAAATTATGAAATCTGTATTATTTTGTTTAGTGAAATTCTGTACTATTTATAATTTTTCTGTTCTAATACTACTTTTTATCTCCCTTTAACTGTTAAAAAATAATAAAAACACACTCCTAAAGTTGGATGTGTTCTTAAATTAATACATGGGAAAATATACTTGGAATATTTTCTTCTACTTTTGTGAATGAATAAAGGTGTGGACAGGTGAATATGTAGAAAACTTTGTTTTTAATATAAACGTGGAAAACTTTGAAAATAATCATTAATTGAAAATTACATTTATTAGTGAATGTTTAAAATCTGCATAGATGCATTATTATTTTTATTTATATATTTATTTGTATTTTAGGGAAGGGTCTATAGGGTGTTCAGAGTCTCACTGCTAGATCAGACTCACAGTGATCCACCTGTTTTTAGCCTCCCAAAAGCTGGGATTACAGGCTCATGCCACTGTGCCCAGTCTCAATTACTGTCTCAGCACATTCTAGGGCCTGAGCAGCAAGGCTCAGGGATCCAGTCCCCAGCCCCTGCATCTCCTTACACAGATGTGCTATTAAAACATGTCACATATTATATCTTTTTACTCTGTCTCAAAATCTGTATGTATATTCCCCAAATTTGTGAACCTAAGCTACACAGCTCCTATCATACTGGCTCATCACAAGTTCAAAATCAATAACTAGAATCTAGAAGACATTTCAAGCAGACTAAGATTTATGAGACTCTTCATACTATATTGTGTACATAGAATAAGAAATATGATTTACTTGGTAATTTTTTTAGCAAAATTAAGAATATGATTGAATTATAACTCATATTACTTAAAATCATTTCAGTTCTCATATAAACATTGAATCAAGAATCATGTTTAATATTTTATATCAGAGAACTGAGTAAAATAATTATATCTAACAACAGTAGTGTTATACGTTCAGTTTTAACTGAAATATTTTGAGACTATAGTTCTAACACAAATAGATATATCAGTAAGCTTAAATAATACAAGAAAATTATTTTCATTAGGAAAATATTTTCCCTGAAAAATAAAAAGAAGAGGGGCCAGAGAGTTTAGCAGATTAAATCACCTGCTTAGGGAGAGCAGGGTCCAGGGTTCAGGCCCTGTCCAACCCTGGGCGCGTTGGCTCATGCCTGCAATCCCAGCACTTGGAATGCTGAGAACACAAGGGTAAGTATGAGTTCGAGCTGTGTAGTGATATGCTGTAGACCCTGTACTGAATATATTAAAAAAATATTTTCTCATTAATCTGTATAGATAGACTAAAGGTTAAAACCATGAAATTATATAGTAGTTTGGTAATACCTGAGATTATATCATAGTGCAAATAGAATATGCATTGATTTATATATAATACATACAATGCTAGAGACTGTGTATTATATATTTACTTATAAATACAGTTCTGAAATATAGAACGAAACTTATACACAGGCATGTGTATACTATGTATCTACTCTATGCTTTTTGTGAGTCCATATAAAACATATTGGTTAGACCAAAAGAACAATAATCTAACATTGGCTAGTAGTTTCTTATGTTCCAAAGATAGATGAAGGTGCAAGGTGCTAAGCACACAGTTGAGGAATTAAAATCTATGCCAGAGAATAAAATAAATCAAATAGACTCAATGCAATTTTTTAAAATATTATGGCAGGCTCAGCCTACCCTGAGGGTGGGGCTGGCATAGCAAGTGGTGCTGGAGATGGAACCGCTGTCTCTGAGGTTGCCTATGCTTACCTAAGCAGGCCCGTTAGACAACTGAGCCATCTTGCCAGCCCCTCAATGCAATTTTTTCATCTTCTTTTTATGTAAACAATTTATGAAAAAGGACTTAACTTTGTTCACTCCTCTTAGAAGATTCTAAAACCCCATGTTGTTTAGGAAAACAATACTCAAGTTAATTTCACTTCCTCTGAGATATTTTGAGAGACAATTACATTCTCCCTTTGCTATAAGTAATGTTTGAAAAGTCATCAGTACAGCAAAAGAATAGATGGCATTTTAAGTATTTAGGGATTCATTTTTTGTAGAAAACACAAAAAGAATAGACATACAAGAGAGTAACAGAGTACTAGATTTTGGAGGACAATAAGGAAAGATATAGAAAAACTTATTTGAAAGGTATTACATTAAAAGAGTACACATGAATGTAATGCCTTTCAAATAAGTTTTTCTATATCTTTCCTTATTGTCCTCCAAAATCTAGTACTCTGTTACTCAGAAAGCCAGTGATGATAAGCTCAAGTACCTATGTTATAGAGTAATAGTATCACAAAGCTTTTCTGCTGGAGAATTAAGAATGTAAGTTAGCAGACCAAAAATTGGAGAAAAAGAAGGGCTATAAGGATAGCCAATATTTTGGCCCTAGACCTTCAAGGTCAATAAGGACCCAGGATATAAGAGAACCTGTGCTGTAATATCCTATAATTCAGAGGTGTCCCAAATTTCCTGGTTAGGGAGATTATGGGACCTCAGAGGAAAGGGATGAATGAACTATAGTGTGTCTAAGGAGAGTCACCCAGAGAAAAGCATTCTCTCAGGCTTTCACAGAAGGCAAAATGGCCAAGCAATGGCCGTGACTCGTCCCGAAGGCTGACACTAACAACAGTTCTACAAAGCACTGTCTATGGTCCCTAACTTAATCCTGAGGGGATTTGACCCTGGAAGATACCAAAAAAAAAAAAAAAAAAAAAAAAAAAAGAATTTTTTGTTATATAGGTCTTGCTTCGACTTGCCCTTGACCACCCAGCAAGAAAAAAAAAAAAAATGCTTAATTACAAGCATGAAACACAGAGCTAGATTAGTGAGATGAGCTTTAGGAGGCTTAGATTCAATAGCCTCCAACATTACAAGCTTCACTCGTGGCCACTGCAATTGCAGAACTTTTGACTGTGTATGTACCTGCTTCCTCTTAGTCCAAAGAGAAGTATATTCTTTTCCTTTTTTTTTTTTTTCTAAGCAACATCAATAGGGAGGTGGGTCATGCCCACACACTGTACTCTGTAGAACGATTGTGAGGACAATATGCAATATGTCAACTTCCAAAAAAAAAGAAAGGGGAAAAGAAAGAAAAAAAGTAATGTTGATTTAAAAGGGTTAATGTTTAATTGTTTGATCAATCTTATATACCTGTATGTATTAACCTAAACTGATCTGATGATGAAAATATGTAATATAACCATTGTTAAATTTAAACAATAAAAATATTAAATTAAAAAATAATAAAAATAAAAGAGTACGCATGAAGTAAGGTTTTTTATAAAAGCACAGTTTTCTAAAGTAGTGACTGGCCTGGAGGTGGCATTGTTTGAGTAGGTCAGCTCTGGTTGGTTCTTGATGAGATGTTAGAGTAAACATCCTATCCCCAAAGGATTAGAAGTTCTGGTCGTATATTTGCCATTCCAGAATTTATGTTATGTTTTATTCTTAGTAATCCTTTATTATCATGGAAACTTTCTTAGTTGATATCTTTGTATATATTAACCTATTCAAGTACTATGTTAGTACTCTGAATTGATTACAGACTCACACATATGGTATACAACATTCTGGCCTGTAAGTTGGACTCACAATTTGATTTGAATTTTGGAATATTTAATTTTAATTAATTAATATTTAATTAATTTTCTGAATATTGTTTATACTTTTTATTTTATGATTCATATTGCATCTTTGGCATAGAATCTACTTATAAAACATAGTATGATATTTTCTCCTAGTATCAGAAACTTTAAAAAGAAATATACACACACACACACACACACACACACACACAGGAGAGAATAAATATACAGCAACTTTGTTTTAGTTCATTGAGAATAAAAATTTGTACTAATATTGTTTAGACAAGATATCAGGTCTGCATCTTATGCTCTGAATAACTACTATGAAGACAATAATATGCATGGTATTAATTATTGTAACCATCCTACTATCTTGTTTTGAATGTTTCGTTGCTACTTTACCTTTTTTCTAATTAAAATGAATAAAAATCTAAAAATTTTTTTAAAATGTATTAAAAAATTAAACAGGCTGGTGGAAAGATGGAAAAATTGTACTCTGGGCAATACTAGTGTTTATCCCTGATATTTGTACCTACTTGCTGCGATTTTCTAAACAAACTTTTAGTCACATTGTAGAACTGTCACTTTTATTTATCAGGCATTTACAGTTAAGTAGCAAGACACAAAACAGATGTATCCTATGGCCAGAGAGATAGCACAGTGACTTAGGCGCCTGCCTGGCAAGTGCAAGGTCCTGAGTTCAATACCGGTATACCGGTGCAAAAAAAAAAAAAAAAAAAAAAAAGAAAGAAAAAAATAGATATATCTTGGTTTCAAATTTTCATCAATCTTAAAAAAAAATCTGTTGCTACATAAATTTTTCCATTTTTATTGTGGTAATCAAAATATTATTATTTACCCTGTTCAGACCTTCATGAGTCTTTGCTAAAATTTAATATATTTCTTACCTTATAATGTTTTTCACAATTTGACCTTCCTGTTTATATTCTTCTAATCTTCTAGCAACCCTTGTTGTACCTTGACTCAAATTTTGAGCAACGAAGCCACTGGAACATTCCACTTTGGTGCAATATTTCCGGATTCCTCAACTGCCTTTCTTCTTCAACTTGGTTTACAAGGTGACTTTTGACCCCGATCATCCTTCAGCCCTACTTACTTGACACTCCAAAGAGTCAAGGAGATTCCAGGAAGTTGTCCAATAATTTCCGTGTTTTAGTTCCCTCGGCTGACTCACCCCTTCCAATTCCCTTACTTATTTGTACTTCTGTGCAATACCTTGTTTTTTGTAAGCAAGTGAAAAGAAGTTTAGAAGTCACACTTTTGAGGATCTAGCTCAGATACAATTCTCTGTTGTGTGCACAATTATCTGGCATTCATTTTAAGGGCTTAAATTATGACTATAGAACAAAACTGTACGGATTTTTTTTGTTATTGCTGCAGTAACTTTGTTTTAATATGGTACAACAAAGGATACTTGTCATCAAAGCTATCAAATGAAAGCATAAAAACAAGAAAGAGCGTCATCCCATTTTTAGAGAGAGAACATTACCCTATGATGCTGGAATTAACTGAGGGACTGATGGCTTCTGAGGTCAATAGAGTAACCACTGGGGCACCCCTTGAGTTCTCATCTCTTATAGTAAGAGAAACATAAAGGGAATTGTCCTGTAGACAAGTATCAGTAAGTAAATTGTTTCATTTGTGCCAACCAATTCATAAAATCTGCAGAAGGTAAGTCCATAAGCAATTTTTTTACTGACTTATTTATTCAACAAAAATTAATTGGACTGATCTCTATAAGCTAGATAATATTCTAAGGTGTACAGAGGCATTAAGAATCAAGAGAAAATATAGACCTCTAAATCTTTAATATTTTTATTTGTACATGTTTATAGTGCATAATGATTAAATTTGTCATAGAGAACTGAACATTGTATAAATACATCTTAATCTTTATTTTGTACCTTACCACTCTTTTCCTTCCCTGCTCCTTCCAATTTTCAGTTCCCTTTATGTTTGCAAAAGCAGTTTTTTCTTTTTCAATCTTTCCTGTACAATTTATTTCCATTCCCTCCATCTCTTTTTCGCTGTCACTTGGAAAAGAACTTTTTCCTTCCTATTTGCTTACCTTCTCCTTTACTCCTCTCTCTGTCTCTCTATCTCTGTCTCTCACTCTGTGACTCTCCCTATGTCTCTCTGTCTCTGTCTCTCTGTCTCTTCTCTCTATCTCTTTCCCCCCATCCTAATGATATAGAAGGAATATTACAGCTCCCAGCCTGTTAGATGTCAGATAGGCTTAATTTGTATTCTCCAGAAATGAAGAATGAATTCTAAGGAACAGCTAGGAAATATTTGTTGAAGGAGAAATACAGCTTCCGAGAGACAGGAGGGGCCCCTCATGAGTTGTCAAAGAGTCCACTTCACAGGGGAATTTTTATAGATCGAAAACATGAATTAGATACGATGTGGATCAAAACTATGATTAACCTATGGCATTGTAAGTATAGCCGCATAAGCAATGTTTATCTAGTGGAGAAGAAAGCCATGCAGCAAATGTGCATGGAAAGAACAGGAGCTTTTCAGAAAGGGATAAGCCATATAGTCTTGATCACCAACTGAGATGACTGAAATCTATCTAGATAATGTTGGACCAGTTATTACCATTTATCCCTTGGGGGAAGCATGTAGTCCTGATTATACCATCTTTCTACTGAGGCCTGGTCTCCAATAGATGTAGCTTCAGCCACAGTTGTAATGTGTTTATATCTTTTGTACAGACTCTTGATAGTCCATCCCTGTCTGACTGCCTATAATATTTCTACTGAAATCAGCTTCTATAATATTGTGATTTCAGTAACATAACTGTTGTGGTTTATATAGGTGTCCCCCCAAACACTCATGTTGTCATAGGGGAAAGGATTTTGGGTTTTTTGATTGATTATTGTAGATGAGGTTGTGGCACCTTCTCTAGAGCAGGTAATTTATGTTACAGTGTAAGGAGGGGAGAAAGGCTAGCTACCAACCTGAGCCTGCTGCCATTAGAAAATGCTGCTGTCTGCCATGTGCTGCTCTGCCTTGGAGCAAGCCCAATATGTACTAAAACCTCCAGTAACTGTGAGCCTTCCTTCCTTCATTTTGCGTGTCAGGTATTTGTCCCAGTAACAAGAGAAAGAGTAACCAACACAATAATAAAATCAAACAATTTGTAAACTAAACATTAAGGTCATGGGTATATTTTGTATAAAAAGAAAGGACGCAAAATAAAATATTTAGCTAAATTCTAGCAGTTGAATTCTCAGAAAAATCTTCAGTGAAAATACACAAAATAGGATAAAGTACAGGAGAAAGTCCAACTATGTATTACACTGTGTTTCAAGAAATAAATGTCATTCATTGTGTTCCAGGATATAATAGCCCTGGGACACTGGAACTCAACTATAGTGAGATACAATATCTGAATATAATTTTTATTGTCACAATATTGGCTATAATTTCTACAGATAGCTACTGAATAGAGGTTACTGTTGCACAGGTCAGCCCTCTACAGTAAAGGAATGATCCAGGTCAAATTAGTAATGCTAATGTTTATGGTGACTGTTGCAGTGTGATAATTTACCTTTTCTTTTAAGCATGGTATGGTGGCTGGGGGTCTGGATTAGAATGAGCAGGCATACGGTGTCAGCTGCTGATGTCTTTTTAATAGAATCCTGCAGGCTGTCACAAGAATCATATCCTATGATGACAAGATTAAGTGACAAGGGAAGAGTTGGTGACAAATATTGGGAAAAAGATGATGTCCACTTTCCTTTATGTCATAGCAGTGGAACAGTAACAGATGGTCATTTCCTTCCCTGAACTTTTGGGGCATTGGTGAGACCAAAGAAACAGGCTGAGACTAAATAATGCAGAAAGGGGTAATATCAGTTGCAGTAGACTTATTATTAACTGAGTAGAGAGCACATGTGCATAGGAGGTCCTGTCATTTAGCAGTTCAGATCTATTGTAGTAGTTTCAAAATAAATTCCACATTTATATAACCACTGCTATATTTCAAAAGCTTTCTTTCTTTCTTTCTTTATTATTTTTTATTGTATTTGGTACAGGATCTCGCTATGCAACTCAGACTCCTAGTGATCTTCCTGTTTTCAGCCTCCCCAGTGCTATGATTACAGGTGTGCATCAACACATCTGGACTTGGTGTGCCTAGGGATGGGGCTGGCGGAGCATGAAGTACATGGGTCACTGTGCTTGCATAAGAAGGTGATTAGTCCACTGAGCTATCTTGCCAGCCTCCTTTTTCTCAAACTTTACAACATCCAAAAAGGAAATTCAACATTTTTTGAGGAGATTAGATGTCTAATGTATTAGACGATAATTGTGGAAATTGGAGATGGTTAAAGGCACTTTGAGTTGTAATAGTAGCTTCAAACTTGTTGGATTGCTCATTGCAGAAAGTGAAGTGATTATTCATAAGTACTAGTGCATAATTATGAACAATGTGAGAACTTAAGGGACACCAGATTCTATCATGGATAGCTTAGTTAATTAAAAATACTGTACACAGTCTGACAGGACTGGGCATCCAGTGCAGGAACCAGTGTAGGATATAAAAGTGCCTTACAAGTGGAATGGAGTGGCTTTCATTAGAAACCACACTTTAATAAAAAAAAGATAGACTGGCTATACCTACATACTCTCCATTGAGTTAAATACTAATTATTGATTATCCAAGTAGACGTTTATCACCTCAGTGGTGAGCTAAGAAGAGTCCCTGATCAAGTCCCTGCAGGAAAGGTCATTGTTCTTTCCATAAGTGCTTACCATGTAGTTGCTTTCTTATTGAGTCAATATTACCTAGGTGACTATACTATAAACTTATTAGTTGATCATAGTTTTTTCCCACCTAATACTGCCCTCATGATTTTGCTTATAAAATGTTCTTTGAAAAATAGAGGTCATAGGCCACTCATTTAGAGACAAGATTTTTTTTTTTTTTTTTTACAAAATAAATATTTCCTCCTCCTAACCTCTATTGTGCCTTAGAATTCATCCTTCAGTTTTAGGGAACATGAACTCAGTACATAAGACCTCTAGCAGTTTTGGAGTTATAATTTTTCCCTTACATTATTAAAATTATTTGGAGACCCTATTTTGTCCTTATATCAATTCTATTTCAAAATTACAGAAAAGAAATTCAAGAACAAGGGCTATAAAATACTACAACTGTTGAGTATTCATTTATCATTAGTTGTACATATTGAATTTGAAAGTGGTCTTTGGGAAATGCTTATAGATATTTCTTTTTTTTTTTTTTTTTTTTGTCTTTTTGAGACAGGGTCTCGCTATGCAGTTGAGGCTGGTCCTGAGCTCACTTTTGTAGCCCAGGCTGGTCTCGAACTCGCACCGATCCTCCTGCCTCAGCCTCCCGAGTGCTGGGATTACAGGCGTGAGCCACCACGCCCGGCTTGTTTTCTTTTTTATGTCTCTTTGAGACAGGGTTTTGCTATGCAGTTCAGGCTGGCCTTGCGCTCACTTTGGTAGCCCAGGCTGGTCTCTAACTTGCACCAATCCTCCTGCCTCAGCCTCCCGAGTGCTGGGAATACAGGCGTGCACCACCATGCCTGGCACTTATAGATATTTCTTCCTTGGGAGAGACATGAAGTTCTTTGCTTTCTAACTAAAAAAAATTGTTTAATTAATTTATTTATTTGATATAGGGTCTCACTACACAAGATATGAGTTTCTTAAACACTAAATACCATCATTTCCATTGGCTGTTGTATTGACAGTCATTAATGCACCACACTCAATACCATGGCCATCAGTGACCATAAAAAACATAACAATTATTTTGCCCAGTATTTTATACCCAGGACATCTAAGTGCTGACATGTGCTCCAGTTTAATCATGTGATTGATTCATGTTTAGTAAAGTCACTTTTGCTTTATTTTTTCTTTTTCTTTTCTTTTCTTCTGATTTTTTTTTTTTCTTTTCAGAACTGGGGATTGAACTCAGGCCCTTGCGCTTGCCATGCAAGTGCTTATTCTACTAAGCTATCTCCCCAGCACTCCTTTGCTTCATCTTTAAATGAGCAAACATGGCTATTTGTTCAGAAATCTGCACAAATGAATGATAAGTTTCACCCAAATGGAATGACTGCTGCAATTCTTTTCCCAGTTGCTGTGTTAAGAAAGTTATTTTTCTAGACACAGAGTTGTCTGACAGAACTCATTTTGTGATTTTCTTCAGTCAGCACTACTTAACAATTTTGTTTAAAGATAACTATGATCTGGAGGACATTGTACACTTTGTTCTCCATTTTAAAATGTGCAAATATAAGAAGCTAGTTTCTAGGTTTTGCAATTATTAACTTTTTCTTCAATGGGAAATGAGATTACAGGGAAATTCTGTAACACTTTCCAGTTAGGAGTTTAAGAATGCCTGCAGCTATCTGAAACTACTTGAGCTGCAGTGAGCTATTTTGGAAAATAATTTGATCCAATTTTTGTGCATTCCAGAGGTGCACGATCTTAAGGACTGCATCTAAATTTTGAAGGGAGTACTTTGTTATTCAAAAAGGTGGACTACATCAAGAGTTAATAATCAACATTCTGACAATTTCTATTTTTAAGCGTTTCTAGTTTTAAATGTTTGTGTTTGTTTGAAAATCTACCTAGATTTCTGTTCCATGGTTTTCAGGATGATCATTATTACTTTCTGAGCACCTTGCTCTGTGCCTATTTTTCGTCCTTTAAAAAGTCAGGACTATTGTTGGCTAATAAGTAGACGTTAGGCATTTTTATCAGCTTATATATTGACAAGGCTGACTTTTGCGACAGGTACAAGAGATACTGTCCTGAATGCTGAGTCTCCTTGCACAATTGGTTCATCATTGTGACAGGAAAATCAATCCATGAGGCAAAAAGAAAAATCTATTTTTGGCTGTGCCAAGTTACTTTCTTTTTTAATACTGCTCATACGTTTTTAAAACTAGCTATGAACATAAGCTAGAAATGTGATTTACGATTTTTTATGTTATTTGGATCCATCAGAATACAGTAGCAAATACAATTGACCTATTCCAACATCACATTCCTTATACATCTCAAGCAGTCACAGGGAAAATTAATCTTCAATTAAGATTTTAAAATATTTTTAGGTTTTCAAAGAAATGAAGTCCAAATGAAAAAAAATAGTGATTTAAGCATTTAACTATTTAACTTCTCCATGAAATAAAAATAGTTGTATGTGTGTCACTTTAAGTTAATTTACATCTCTGGTTGCAGTTTCTTATCTTGTAAATGGAGACAATAATATTATGTCCCTCTGTTATAAGAAAAAAAAAAGTATAGAATAATTTACTTAATTTGGTGATAGTAATGAAATCAGTAGCAGTGTACTAGGTTTCAAGCTTAACGTTTTACCTCTTAAATCTTTCCGTATTTATCCAAGTTGCAGGACTGTATTTGTGTATGCTAGGTCTACTCTGCAGTTAGGCGCTGCCATGTTTTGTGCAGCAGGTGAGTTTGTAGGTCTCTTCCTTATTGTAATCCTTATTTCTTATGATTGGATCAGTATCACTCCCTGATCTGAACTTTCTTCTGTCCCTATTATTGATGATTCCAACCTAAGAATCTCTTCAGAAATGCTTCTTGTCTCTGTTTTTAAATATTACCTGGTTAATCTGTCATTCCACCCATTTGTGCATATAAAAGCATAATCACTACTTCAATTTATGGCTCCAATCACAGTATACTTACCTGCTCTAAATTCTACATAGAGACTAGAATGCTAAAGATTTCATGTTGGCTTTGCCAGGAAACTGGAACATAAATATCAAGCCGAATATTCTTTACACAAAATATATTTTTTGCTGCACCAGTAATGTGTATTAATTTGCAAAACTGAATGTAGGAACTGCAACCTTCTCAGGCCTCAGCATTTAATTCTAACAATTCCTTCAGCGAAATAATCCCTTTGCCACCTTGAAATTAGTGCTTGTTTTAAAAGCAAAAATACCAGGTGCAAGATTTTTTGCCTAGGTCACTTAAATCAATTTTCTTCATTAATTGTAGTGTGAGATTTTATGGACCCTGAGAATTGTTATT